>PVIR01029981.1:0-20668 GCA_004026965.1 Petromus typicus
GAAGCAAAGGTGCTCCCTAAACACAGGTTGTACAAATGCCACATCTCGTCTGACACTATGGGCACGTATATGTGTACTGCTTTGTTTGCATTGAAGAAGAATTATAAGTAGAGATTCAGCTAAATAAGAGAGAAAACTGACAAAAACAGAGAGAAAAAGTAGATTTCTTCAAACCCCTTCAATTCATCAACTTCACTTTGGAACATGCAATAGTTGATAGGAGGTTCTAAGAATGAAAAGCAAATTTAAATAAAAGAAATTAACTTGGTTTGGGATTGGTGGCACAAATACAGAGAAGGCAATAATTACCTCACGAGAGTTTAAAGCAGTCATTCTACAAGGACTGCCCAACAAACTGTGTATACCAAGAAGTCAAAGAAGAAAAATGTCATCTTAAAATGTTTTCAATCATCAAAAGCAACCAGGGTTACACAAAGCTGTTATTCTGCGACAACAGAATATGTGTGCAGAGAAAGGGCCGTGGCACAAACACATGAGTCTGCAGACACAGGACTCTGTGTGCAGAGAAAAGGAGAAAGACACAGACAGCAGAGGTCAAGAAAGGCTCGAGAGTCCCAGAGATGAGCTGGAAGACTCAGAGAGGCTTACAGTGCATTTTATTCTTGAAGACGTTTTTCTCAGAACTGTGCACTACAAAGAACTATCTGTGAGCACCGTTAGTGCTTGAACAGCAAGAAATATGCAATTCCTGAGCTTTGGAAGGATGCAAGTGAACCGGGTGGGAACACACTGTGAACCCAGAGAATGAAAAAGCAATCAGAGATGACTCGGGTGATGTCAAAAGAAATCAAGACACAACTTCAAGGAGTTTCTCTCGGCTAGGGCCATCATTTCAACACCTACAAACCTAAATCCTGGAGTGGATCAAAATGCATCAAATATGTTGAAATCCACATATTAATTATTCTAGTCATCCAATGAGGGAAGGGAGAACCAACAAGATATCCTACCATTCCCTGTGGATGACTAGTGGGATGGTAAAGACCCAACTTACTCATCATAAAAAACCTGTAGAGGGAAAAAGGCACTCCTTCTGCCTTTCCAGCTGGATCTTCAGGACACTTAAGTAGTTTGTGAAAGGAAGCTGGTTTACGAAGGAGCATTCTACTCATTACATGAAGCAAGAATAATAGGATTAGAAAATTCCAGATGGGGTCCCAGCAGTGAAGCGGGACACTTAGATATGATGGTCAATGATGTGATTTCCCACATGGCAGTCACAAGGAGAGGGTGCAGCATGTCACATACCACAAGCAAGACAGATGCCAGCCTTCCCGCTTGGGTATCTGAGTGGCACTGCTAATTCAGAGTGTTCGGAACAGACAGTACATACACAATATGTGTGCATAGACCATGTGAAACCCCACAAAGCCTACAGTTCCGATTCTTTAAATATTATCTACATGAAGAATAAGCAAAAGAAGCTCAAGAAAGAGGCGAACAAATTGTAATGTATGGAGTTTATATACATCCCGACTTGACCCACTGTTACAGTTTGGGGCATCATGGAACTACCCAGGGTGTCTCCCTTCTCACCAGATAAGGACCACTTTTTGAGGCTCATTAAAAATTTTTAATTTTATTTTAAACAGCATCTGAAGCGAGAGCCGGAGAATATACAGCATAAGGCAATTGTCCATTCTCTGCCCATAAACACAGATCCAGCACTTAAATCAGAGCACACCTGCCGCTCACCTTTGTAGGAGATGACCGGGTGCTCCGCTCTCTGGCACTGGGCATCGTGCGCCTCCAGCTGGACCAGTCTCCACAGCCCCAGGCTTGAGCACAGCCACGCAAGGACACAGGCCCCCTTCATGGTGAGCAAGGGGTCTCCAGTGCAAGGCACTTGTCTTCTATGGAGCTGGTCTTCCCTTCATGTGGGAAAGGTGCCTAAAACACGTAAAGAACAATCCGGTGAGTGTGAGCTTAGCTTTTCGGCAGGACAGTATTTTGGAAGAACCACGTACAGAGTTCAGCGTTACAATTTGTGGAGTTAAGAGACCTTAGAGAACACAGACAATCTCCTTTTACAGATGTATGTAATTTTATAAAATATCCCAAGTTTCTATGCTACTGAGTCACCTCAATTGCTTCTAAATAAAGCCGGTAAAGAGCTGTGGTCACTGAGTAGTTTTCCCTCGGAAATTTATCATCATTTCCTGTGAAAACACAGAGATCTAAATATGAAAACTTTAGGAATCCCTGCCCATCTCTTTTCACAACCAAAGCTCCTTACACAGTAAAGCCATTGCCCTTACCTCCCCAGAAACCTGACGAGTATTACACTGCCCAATGGTCCAGTTGGCACACTGTCCATTCTAACTAACAGATGACAAGCCTGCAAGTCCTAGCCAGAGACCAAGTGAATTAAACAGGCTCGAGATTCAGCCGCAACTGGGTGAAAGGAATGTACCACATTGGGGGCTGGAAGATGTTCACAATTGTGAACAACTTAATAGGTTAACAAGCTTTACAGGAAGACAGGACTGCAAAAGTAAGCAGACTCCCAAGTTCTTAGAAACCCACCCCAAGGGGCCGGCATGCTCTGGGAGTGCAGGGAAGGCAGTGCTGCCCCTCAGAGGGATCCTACACAGACCCTGGAGGAGTTCAGGTTCAAGTTCAATACCAAAGGACAGAGAGGATTTCTGCAGGTGGAGAGTTCTGGAAGGTCATTCCATGTTGAAGAAAGACAGTGAAAGGCAAGCGGAGCATGCAGCATGCTTGGGGATGTTGTGCCATCAGCACCCAGATGCCAGTGACCGCAAAGGGGACCAGAGGAAGAGCTAAGAAAGAACATGGAATCATCACTGGGAAGGCAAATTATACCGAAGTGTGAAGTCTTTACTTCCAGCAAAGAAGCTACCATCATATTTGTGTCAGTTACATTTTCTGAGACAGGATATCTGACATAATGATGTCAGGAGGAGAGGCTTGCTTGGCTCAAGTCCCAGAGGGTTTAGTCCAAGGCTGGATGGGTCCAAGGCAGGGTGTGGATGCTCAATTCATGGTTGCCAGGAAGCAAAGTAAGAAGAGAAAGTATCTGAGAGGAAAAGAGTCAGGCACCAGGCATGGTCCCCAAGGTTACACCTCCAGGCCTCAGCCAAACACACCTAGAAAAGTGTGTCACTAATCCACGAGGTATCTCATAACCCAACCAAGTAGACAAGCAAGATTAATCATCACAATATCTTGACTTCAGAGAGAATATGCATAAAGTCCTTCTCACAGTATGTACATAGGAAAATGCATAGGACATAGAGATGAATAAGTTATTTTGAAGCTACTATAGCTGTTCAGAAAAGAAATAAGGCTACAACTTTAGGTCTTACAAATGGGAATAAATATAAAGGGGAAGTGGGAATAATAAATAGAAGAGACAAAGGCAAGTAGAGCAAATGGTTACAGTTCAGGCCAACCTTCCTTCCCTTGAATATAGCCTGAGTCTACAGGAGCTTTGCTCGATCGATAATCAACACCACAGAAGTGATGGGGAGGCTTGTTTCCAAGATCGGGCCCAGTAAGATTGGAAGTTTCTACCTGCTGTCTCAGAATACATTCTTTGGGACAGCTGCGACTTCAGATCAGAAGTCCAACTACCTTGCAACTTCCCTGCCAAAGAGATGAGTTCAGTGCTCTGGCTGACTGGCCCCACTGAGCCCAGTGACCTACTTATCCCCCCGAAGCTCCCAACACAGGACCACTGCTGAACTCCAGAGCCAAAGAATTACATAAGTGAATTCTGCCCACATTCCGGACCCATAAAGTATAAAATGTAATGATTGTTGTTCTGATCTGCTAAATTTCCAAAACACAGAGCAAACAAACACAGATGGACTCAAAATCGATAATGGAAGTAACTGCAAATAGGAATGTCATTCATTTAAATACAATCACAAAATGAAGAATCTGGTTTAAATGGGAATAATATCATTTAAGCGTGTACATGTCGGCTCTCAGTTGCTGAATTAATATGTAGGGAAAGGAAGTAAACTCCTGAAACTACAGGTTGGGATCTCAGAAAGAAAACAACTCACAGATAGCAAATCAAGTTGGGAACAGCTGAAATCATAAACTTGGTTGATATTGATGAAGGGAAGCACCAGGGAAATAAAGATAAAGGAAGCTGTTTGTTAAAAAGAAGTAATCAAGAGCAGTAGCCACAGAAGGATGAGGAAAAATACACAGAAGCATCAGGAAAGATACCTTCTTCATGTCAAGTTCATGTTTGAACTCATGTTTGCCAAATATATGGAGAAATAGCACCATTAGCAAAGGGATGGTTGTGCCCACCTTCACAACATACAGCAATGACTACTGAGGTCCTGAGCTTCTACCAGTCCATCATCAGCGGTCAGCAAGGAGGGAGCCGCTGCTGCAGTGGCAGACACCGAACCCATATAAAAGGTGCCAGGTGCTCCACCTGATGCCCGGTGAACCAAAGAAATGTGACAAGATCAGATCACATCAAAAGAAAACAATCAGGACAATTTTAGGATAGAGCAAACAGATTGCTACAGTTTGAATATCTTTCACAAACCACATGTTCAAATTTCATTTTCACTGTAATGATATCAAGAGCAAGGCTTTTAACAAATGTCAGACTAAAGTCTTCTAAAAGATAAACAATTGATAATGGAAATTTTACAGACAGAGGGGCTAGGAATGTGGCTCAAAGATAGTAGAAGTGCTCAGTAAGCACAACGCCCTGGGTTCACTCCAAAAGCCAAAAAGCTAGTAAATAAATGTTAAGGAAAAATTGATGAATTTCATAGGAGTTAACTCAACATAAAATACCTAACAACATGTGGTGATCTAAGAGGGTTTGGAATCTCTCCCTGATTCAACATTTGAGCGCCAAATGCATACTCACATCTTTGTATGTATTTACGAACTATGAGGATAAAGAAGCATAATATGGATTCACCAGAAAGAAGACTGGTGAGCAAATGGGATATGAGGAATAGAACAGATTCTAGAACATTCCAATACTGAGACTGTGCAGAGAAGCAGTGAATATACTGCCAAACACATCAAGGCAGGAGTCCGAGCTCTGTGGGAGTAAGAGACACTGAGAATGGTGGCTGTGGCAGTGGAACAGACAGCGTAACATGGGCCTAGAGCCATGTCTGCCCAGCAGTTAGCCTGATGGTTCCCAGGCACAGGGCAACTGGCAAGGATGATGGACGAGTGCTGACTTTCCTGGACTGCAAAACTAAAAGTGTGATTTTTCACCCTTGGGAAAGGAGTCAAAGCCTTCCAAAACGGAGGCCACACTGAACCAGGGGTAAAGAGGTGATGTAGCCCATTCTGCCGCATCCTCCTAACCTGAGACTCCAGACATGGAGTTTCATCAAGTGATATGTCTTTAAATACATCTGTTTTAGAGAAATGTATTTCCGAGAAGATCAGTGCGGTTGGGCCACCACACCGGTCCACTCAGGAAAGCACAGGTTTTCACAGCCCTATATCAAAGCCAACCAGCAATGACAAAGATAAACCAAGAGGAAGATGAAAGTAGTAATAAGCCCCCAGTGCACAACAGCTCTGCAGTGGGCAGGATGTCAGAGCTTAAAGTAGTATCAACAGCACATGGGTTCTCCCCATGTAGTGTGGCACACAGGGACCCACTGACCTATGCAGCCTCTCAATGAAGAGCAGCTAAGAGCAAATTCTTCTCTGGGACGTAGCTGATCAGTGCCCCAGGTCCAAGTGAACCCAGAAAACCATTCCGTTAACTTTGACACTAGTCAGCTTTCTATTACTGTGATAAAACACATGGGAAAATCACCAGAAAAAGAAGCAATACTGATTGTGGCCCCTGGTTTAAAGGACTCAGCTCACAGGCACATGGCCTTATTGTTAGGGAATTCAGGGTGCAGTCAATCGTAGTGTAGTATGTGGAACCAGCCTGTTCTCCTGCTGGCCAGAAAGCAGAGAGAGATAGGAAGGGGCTGGGCCCCTGTACATCCTACAATAACAAACCCCATTGACCTAGCCTCCTTATACCAACTCTAGCTCCTAAAGGTTCCCAAAGCCCATGACCTGGGGCCACATCTTCCAAATATGGTTCATGGGGACATTGAAGATGCAAACTACAATTATACAGCAAAGCCGAGTGTGGTGGCACATGCTATGATCCAGTCCTGGGGAGGCTGAGGCATGAAGATCACTGCAACTTTGAGGCAGCCTAGGTTACGTAGTGAGCTCAAGGCCATACTGAACTACATAGTGAGACCCTGCCTCAAAAAGGCAAAAAAAAAAAAAAAAAATGAAGCCCATTATGCACACCTACCTTCAAGTGGAGCCTTCCTCTCTTGACAGTGAGCCGAGCCCTCACATCCCTAACACCAAGCAAAGCACCAAGGTGCCTCAAATGTTCTCCTTTGGCACTCAGAAAGGGATGGTTAGAGAAGAGGGCAACAGCATGTGAAGTGAAAGACCAGCCAAAGTGGAACACAGGGCCTATGGCGAGCAGATGAAATTACACGTTTGCTGCGTTAAACTTAGGGGAGCACATTTAATGACAACAGGTAATTTTGAGAAGTTTATAATTTTCCAACCAAAATACATTACCCTTTTTTTAAACACAAAGATGCTATAAATTGCTAGCATGGCGCCAGGTGGCAGGGAAGGCCACTGGCAGTGCAACAAAGACTCAGGAGCTTTTCCGAGCATCCTGCATGTAAGGCTGTTGCTCAGGTCAGCCCAGCCCTCCTCCCTCGACTCCACAGGGTCACCATGCCTGAGTCCCAAAGCTCTCACAGCTCGGCGGGGCCGGGCCACGCTTACAGCAGGGCTTCTGTGCTCAGTATCAGAACCATGGCCACGTCAGCACAATCGCTCACTGTCTGGAACGTTCTGTGCATTCAGCAGTATCATGGCCTCAATGCGGGAGATGCCAGTTGCACTGCTCTGTTGTTTGTTTCTATTTTTATTCTGGCAACTAACACCATCTCCAGGCATTGCAAAGCTAAATCTTGTTGAGAACTTCTGATTTACGTGAAATTAAAATATCATCACTTTGAAAGATCACTCAAAGTGTACTGACAGAAAGCACCCAACTCAATGTGTATTCAGTCATTTCAGCAAAATCTCGGTAAAAATGAAAGTCATATTAATTATAATTATTTGCTACATCTGACAATTGTATGAAGGAATTTCCAAAGGATCAATTTCAATACAACTTCCTGTAGTATCATCCTAGCGTCTCTGAAAAATTAAATCAATAGTATGCAAATTAATATAAATGATTTTGTTGGTAGGAAGATTTACAGAGGACCAGTCTGGACTGCAGGATCTAAGAACTTCTGTTTCAAACCTCCTGAAGCTTTCTGTTTAGTTTCCTGATGTGGGAGGATCACTCTATAAGCCGGATCTAAATAAGCACAACTTAGTATATAAGTGTTTGTGCAATAAATAACATTTCCCATTCACACCCACCCGGCAACCAAACAGGCTTTGTGGGGGGTGGGGGAGGATGACCGTTCCTTTTAGAAAATAGAAATTCTGTCAGATAAAAAAGAAATCAAAAGAATGAAAAGCTTTTTGAGGAGCTTTTCTGGGGGAGCAGTGTCTAACTAGTTATGAGGAAAAACAGATCCGACTGAAGTGTCATGTGCTTCTTCTTTTCAT
The DNA here is from genome assembly GCA_004026965.1 of Petromus typicus. Lineage (NCBI taxonomy): Eukaryota > Metazoa > Chordata > Mammalia > Rodentia > Petromuridae > Petromus > Petromus typicus. The sequence continues at coordinate 7,654 of PVIR01029981.1, forward strand.
AGCAAGGCCGAGCTGCTTGTGAGCTGCCCCATAAAGTTAGATGTAGCTGGATTCCTTCAATTCACAGAGACACAAGGTTCTCCTTGATCCGAGCCCTACCTGCCAGCATCCAGGACTTCATGAGTGGAGAGGACAAAACCCAGAGAGTGAGTTAGCCAGAAAGGTGGCCACAGAGAGGCCTGTGGAAGACATCCCCCTTGATACCAGAAGCAGCAGAATCCTCAGCACTGCAGAACTGGAGCCAGCGCCAGGCAACGGCTGCTCCATCGGCCTGCTAAGTTAGCTTCCTTTTACAATGGGAACACAAAAGGCCGGCATCTATGGATGGAGAGGCTCAGTGTATCACTTTCAGTTGTGTCTCTCAGCCCTAAGCTTCAGATGGCCTGCTCATCAAGAGACAAAGTTCAACTTACAGTGAAAGCCACAGACGCAGGAGGACGCACTTTGCCATGTGAGCAAGCCTCCTGCGCCCGTCCCGTCACCCAGCAAAGCCAGATACAGAATCAGCTGCACAAGCATCAGTCCTGCCAGGTGAACAGCCCTACCCTATTTTTAAAAGTTCAGAATTTCTCCGGTGCTTTCCAAGTAAATGCCGCACCACTTCATCATTAAGCTACTCTAACTTGCACCTGTCATGCACTCTGCAAAGCCGGGGGCCCAGCCCGAGTCCCCAGAAGTTTTCAGGCTCCTCTGCACACTTGCTGGTGCCCCCACCCATCGAGGTCACCCAGGACTCATGGTTCAGGCTGTCGCTTGTCTCCAGACCACAGCGGCCACTCCTGAATGCAAGACCACACAGCGCCTGCCATCTCCCCTCCTTCAGCAGAGGCTGCACCGGAGAGATGGGCCACCTTTAGTGTCTCTGAGTTTCAACCTCTTGCACTGCAGCCAACTGTGTGTAATGTGCAGTTGCAGTGCCATCTTCATGCCCTCTGTCTGACATGTTGAGTGGGCCACATGAATGAATCAGAGATCACAGGGCCGAGGTCCTGGTCAGCATTCACAGTCCTCCAGCCCCTGCCACTGAGCACACACCATCCTAAGATGACTTAGTTCCCCAGGACACACGAGACAAGAAAAGACTGATGACTCCAGAATTTGGTGAGTTCAAGGGGAGATCAGAATCACTAGTCCCACTCCTCACTCTGAGGCGGAGAAAGCTAAGGCTCTTGAGGAGATAAAATGGTACACACATGATCAAGGATGAGGATGGGTCCTGCTCTTTGTAAGGCATAACTTGTCCTTTTGTTCAGACTCATAAACCCCACCTGACCTCAGATGACACGGCTTGAGTCACCCCAGGACATCCATCGTGCCTCCCCGGTGAAGACCAGAGGAAGAGCCCCAGGAGCAGAAGTGAGCGGCGTCTCAGGAGTGTGATGAGTCAAGCCAACTGAGTTTCACCCTCCTGCACTGCAGCCAACTGTGTTTAATGCGCAGCTGCCGTGCTACATTCATGCCCTCTGACATGCTGAGTGGGCCACAGCTGCAATCCCTGGGTACAGCGCTGCAAGGCAGGAGACAGCAGGTCAAGGAGGTTATTAGTTTCAGTGCTTCCAGTCTCAAATATAAGCTGTCCACTAAGTAGAAATCTCTCTTTTGATAAATATACAACCAAAGTAGGAACAAAGTCTTTGGAGAAGGAGGAATTTTCTGTGTATGGCAGGAGACAAGAAAAGCTGTGATATTTGATGGGGTTCAAGTCAATGCTCAAAGACAAACCATCCAGGAGAATCAAAGCCCACGATGCGTTCAGGTTTAGAAGGAAGGCACTACACGTGTCTACATTCTCTCCTACCACGAGTCTCAGATACTGTAGCTACTGAGCAGAAGATAAGATCCAAAGAAAAAAATCAATGAAACAATAACCCTAAGTTAATGCAAAGGTGCTTAAGCAAATAGAGTCTTCTGACTTGTTTTCACATCCAATATGTGAACATTTTATTCTTGAGGAAATATAGTGAAATTAAAGTTTTCTTATTATACTGGATCTATAATGTAAACTCGGATTTTTAACCAAACATACTGCATCTTCAATTGTTATGTACATTGTTATGTACAGTGTAAAAACTAGTTCCTTTTTCGGTATTAAAGTAACTTTAACTTTTTGGTATTAAAGTACCTTAACTGCCAAGTTTTCAACAAAGTTTGTAATAGATCATCAAGCAAAACATGTTAGGAATGTGCTAATGAAAACACTCATCACCTATAATTAGAGACAAAGCGCTAGCTGCACTTTCAGGTTACTGAGTAAGGCAGCGTTGTTACACATAGACTCTCATCATATCTGAACTCAGATGGGAAGAAACTTTACGGCTCTATAAAATGACCTCACATTATAAAATGGACAAAAGCAAACATTAAACTATTTTATATATTTCAATAATAATTCGGCTCCAGTGACCTGACTTTATATTTCTTCAAAGGGAGCTATTATTACACTTTTACCCTCTTCCCCTTGTTTGGTCCCAGACTGCCTGGAGGACCGATAAAAATAAATGAAGTCCATTAGATAAAATTATTATTTACTCAGAGGCAATATTAATTTTATCTGTCATCAGGTTTTAAAAGAAAGTGAAAGTTCATTCAATCTACTTCCATTTGAGTTAAACCAATAAGAGTACTTTCTGAGCAACAAAAAGAAAAGAATACCTAATAATATGACCTCCAGGCAACATCACTGTATGGGCTATCGCTGAAGGACTTATATAGAGTCATGCTTTTCAAGGCAGGAAGTTCATATAGACACAATAAAATAATCAAGTTATAAATGACACGCACAGGTGAATTATGAGTCACAGCGCACATCTGTCTCAGTTAAGACAGACAATACTAGGAGGGCTAGTTACAGAAGTTTCTGTCAACACACAAGAACTTGCTACAGTGCTGGTCATGGCTCTATCGTTTTCAGTGGTTACTTCCTGATTACCAAAACCAGTGAAGTTACACAAAGGAATGCCTCCATATTAGACCACTGATATTTTCCTCCTGAATACATCCTCAAATATCCCTTTCCCTGGTTTCCATAACACACCAATATTTTTATGTTCCTACCAGGTCCAAAACTCTTTACTTCCCACCTTCCTTTTGAATGATGGTACTCCCCAGTATCTTCTGATTCTTCGTGATTTTCCTTAACACACTCTCCACCACCTATGATTTTACATATATTCTAAAAACTCACAAATATTTAAAAGGGAAGAGTGTGTAGGGGTAAATAATGAGGGGAAAATGAATGTGGTAATAATAAAGAAAACAAGAAACAAAGATTATGTATTTAGGGGGTGGGAGGGTTGCAGGGTAGGGGGAAAAGGGAAAAAAATGGGAACCAAGTCGTGTATATTCTGGTACAAATCCTCAATGTTGAATGCGATGATGATGTGAATTCATAATGTACCAATAAAGATTAAATTTAAAAAAAAAAACTTGCTACTCCAAAATCTACAGCTATCTCTTACATGCCCACACATACTGTACTCTCACAAATCAAGAGATCATTGTGGCTTTTGTCTAATGTCCCCCTAAAGACTCATATGGTTGTTTATAGGTGGAGCTCTTCAGAAGTGGTTGGATGTAGAGTGTGTGTTTGTGGGATCAAGGATCAATGATTACTAAATCAGTCCTGATTGGTTTGACATAGTTCTGGTGTGGATAATGGGAAGGTCCACTATGGGTGTGAGGGCTACCCTCCCTAAATGAGTGAAGCCTGAACAGAATATAATGGAGACCAGCTGGAGTCCTTACTGCTGGTTCCTTGCTACTTTGCTGCCTTCTGCCTACCATGAACTATTTCTCCTCTGCCATGTCTCCCTGCCTTGGAGTTAGCCAACGATGGATTGAAACCTCTCTACAATACACCTTTTCTCCTTTTAATTTGGGAGTCAGGTACTTATAGCTGACTGTATCACCACCCAGATATATGGCTGATAGCCAAGAACTCCTTCATCTTCCCACACTTGCACCCAATTTTGTCCCTATGTCCTGATGGTACTTTCCTAACCCAGGCCTCTTCTCTGGCCTGCTCAAGTCTGTTCATTTTTCACTTCTGCATTTTTGGCTATTTATATTCAGCTTTTTCAGCTATTCAGCTTTTAGTCTTAATGCTGAAGCATCACCTCTGAACAGCTTCTGATGATTTTCTTTCTGCTCTCCCCTATCCCCATCTGGCCCCAGGGTACATTAACAGTCATTATTATTAAAGCCCGCTTTACCCTATAGTGAGCCACATATATGATTCATTCTACAAATGTGTATGGAATCTCAGTCTCCAGACAGCGCTGTACCCAGTGCAAGGCATCAATATCTGAGAACTGAGTTACTGAAGGAAGGAATGCCAATCCACAGACACCTCTTTCCTTCCTTACGAGGTTGTTACCATTAAAATGCTACTCGGGTTCCCTTTTCTCCTATGACTCTGCCAGTCACTGTCACAGATGTCTCACCAGTCCATTAAAATTCTTTTAACATCTGGTCCAAATACATGAATTCCCATGGTTTTGAGAAATGTTCTTTGTAAATGTCATAATTTTCCAATTACTGGTCAAAACGATGAAGGGATTACTATAGGCAGGCAGGCTAAAAAGAGGAGTTCTCTTGGGCCTGGAAACATGAAAGCAGATGGAAGATGGAACCAAAGAAGGAGCCCTGAGGGGTCTGAGTAAGTCATGTCAGCACAAATCATTCACTGGAACCACATAAAATAAGGGACAAAACCGAGGACATTTCAACTCACAGCCAAACTGTACTTACTATATCCATTTTTCTAGGTTGAGAACATAAACATCTTGAAGTGGCATCAGATAATTTGATAAATGGGTTGCTAAGATGCTTAGAAAAATCAGACAGTTTGGAGAAGAGGACCAATCTGGTGTTTGGAGATGTTAGCTGGGGATAACACTGTGCATATTTAATGATATCTTTTAGATGGAATGTATCAAGCATAGTAAAGTTAGTATGTCTGAGTTCATTCAAACCTGTTAGTCTTAAAAAATATAACAAGTCAGAATTCAAGGGAAGTAATGATTTATTTGGTGAACATGCTAAAAACAAAAAGAAGAAATTCATGCTTACTGAGATATCTAACACAAATTTTTCACTGATTCAGACATAAAAAACTACTAAGAAACTGAAAAACAGGTTATGTACCGTATTCACTTATCTCCTATTTTAGTGAAATAAACTGGAATATCCTTCTGTTTTGCAGATAGACAAAACTCAAAGAGATCCCCTAGCTAAATGAAGAACTGAAATTGTAACAAGTCTACCAAGGCCTGCAAACCAGGAGCAGCCTGCTGTCCAGACGGCACATCTTCTATTTCTGTACCAACTCTTTGTTGTTAGGGATGGGAAGTCTTGCTAAACAAATGAATGCCCCAGCTGAAGAGAGAGTAGATTATCTATTTCTATTTCTACCAGCTGCTTCCCCCTGGGCCTGAACACTTCCCTGGGCACAGAGACTTCACTAACTCTCTGCACCAGCCTTCAACCATGATGGGGCCAGAGACTTCATGACCAGGAGGAAGTGTGGCCAAGCCTGGGAGCGATGTATCAGGCCTTGCAGAATTCTGCTGGGGCCACCCCAGTACCCTGCCCCCTTCTCTGTTCACCTTCATTCCTTCCCCAGGGAGAAGCAATCTCAGTCTGAAGTCACTGAATAGCATCCATCATCTGAATATAAATTTGCACAACAACTTCCATCCATCTTTGTCCCTACTTGAAACAAAGAGTTATGTCCAAACCGACACAGACCAAACAAACCACTGAGTTCACTCATCCTTGGGTCTGTTTCTTTCCAGAATCTCCCTATGACACCTAGAGTCCCTTTGGACTTCTCTAATCCCCTCCACTGTATTCTACTTCATCAGGAAACCCTGTTTTCATTTCCTCCAAGTCTGTGTCGTAGTGTCACCAGCATTCACCTTCATTCCACACACCCAACTCATCTGCTCTCCTGTGTGGCAGAAGCTTTTCTAGAATCTGTGTTCTGTGCTGCAATCAGAGTAAACTTTGTAAATAACGACTGTGATTAAGTGACTTTAGCCTTCTGAAAATCTTCCTATGGCTCCCTTCACAGATCTCCTCATAGGCAAATCCCTGATCCCCCAGGGAACATGACTTGCTTGTGGCCAGTCCATCAATTTCTGCATTTTGTCTGGACTTGATCATTCACTCTGCACTAGCCATACAGAGCACACATGCACATACACACAAATATGCCTGGGCACAAGTTCACACACATGTATCACACAGATGTGCACATGCATACTACACATGCGTGCATATACACACACACTTGCACTCATGCGCAAATGTGGGCCCTTCATCCTGGCCACCATGCCCACAGAGCCCATCACCTTGCAGCCAGCAATGGCTGGTCCATAGTTCCTGGGTATGTTCTGGATCCTATCAAGGTGCTGCATTCAAATCACTCAGACTTCACTGAGATGTCAGATCCCCAGGAAACCTTCCCAGCCAGGCCAGCTAACGGATCTGCCTGTCACTTCCACCAGATTCCATTAGCATTTCCTCTGTTTTGCATCATGTAAGATAAGCTGAAATTGCTCAGCTGATATATGTGTGGCTTTTTGTTTTTATTTTTATAGCTGTAACATGACTTATTAAAAGAAGGAGTCATGACCCGCTCAATTGATTCTTTTTACACCTAGGTGTACAGCACATCATGCCATTCACTTTAAATGAGCAAAATAAACAATAAATACATGAAACAATTCCATTGGCAAGAGGGCAAATGTACACTGATGCCTTCAGAGAGGCCAATGAGGCCAGAGAAGTCTCAGAGTTAAGGACAGAATGCAGCACACTGGATCGAAGTCCACACAGCACCCCTGGAGCCTCTGTCACCAGCCACCTCACAGATACAGGCAGCCGTGCTTTCAGGGGAGGATCTACAAAATGTAGATTATTTTAATCAATGCATGTATTTCCTTATATTGACTTCATCCCTTTACAACACAAACAAGATGACAGATATTTTATTTTCTGACAATTCCCAGAGCTGAGGACACAGTATGATAACACACAGATATTACTGACAGATTGACACAGTCCTACAAGGAATAGAAATCCACATAGTGTTTGTCCAAGTGATGCTGGCAACTAAATAAAGGCAAAAAACACTACCCACTTCCTGTTGCCCAGTGAGTATCAGCTTTCCCAGAGCTTCTCACTTTAACTTGCAATCACCCTCATAAATGAGGCTTAGGGCTAAAAATTCAGTACAGTCTTGGAAATAGCTGCCTCTAAAGCAAGTGATGATCAGTACATGAGGTGATGTTGACATGAACATGCACCGGGACATGTGGCATTATGTCAGTCACTCTGATAGCCTGAAATGTGGAAAGGTCACAGAGAATATTACATGAAGTTCATTATGGTTGAAAAATTATCTTCAAGTGCTTTAATTCTGTCATTTAAAATTTCAGAAGTTGTTTGATCATGGATAATGAAAATGGGAAAAATAACACTTCCTAACTGTAAATTCAGAGAGACACATTGCATTCATTTTGCAAACTGTCTTTAAACAACAAAGGAGTTACACACTGCTGTGGAATGTCACATCCCTTCCTTGTGCAGCCCAAGGGTTAAGAACCATCCCAGGCTTCCTCGGGACACAGGGAGCCAGACCGCACAGGGCTAGATCTTCACTTATCCTGCCCCATGCGTGTGTCGCGTGTGCTACTGAAATTCCTCAGCTTTGGAACTTCACAGGAAAATGCACACAATGATCTGCCTACCTGTGACTTCCTGAAAAGAAACAATGAGAGCAGCTTGGTGTTTAACAGAGGCTGAGAATGTGCTGCCTTTGGCTGGGAAAACTCCATGTTGGCCAAGAAAATGTGTAAAACACCATCCAGAGCAGCACAGTTATTAACAACCGAAATCAGAAAGGTGTCCGCTGGGAACATGCACTATTTCATGGCCTATCACAGTAAAAGATGAACGGGCATCTCCACGCAACAGAAATGAGCACAACAAATATAAAAATGAGAAGACATCAAGAACAGTACATCATTTGTGAAGATCAATATTTATTGTGGGTTAAAAACTAGTAAAACTGAATGAATTTTTTAATTTGGTAAACTATATTAAAAAACAAAGAAAGAGAGAGAACCTTCACAGCAGTGCTAGTGTGAAAATGAGTGCACGTGGGATGAGTAACAGAAGTATTTGCCACTGAGCAAGCCCCCAAGAAAGGGAATAAGGCTTCCCCAGCCTGCTGAGGACACACTCCACGTCCCAGACCTGGGCAGGCTCTGCTAGCCAGGTAGACAGGCTTCTCAAAACAGGGTGAGGGACACTCCGAGCTGGAGTGACACTCCTAATATAGTGACACCATGATCCTGTCCACAGAACCAGTCAGAGAAGAACACTTTAGGCCAATCAGAAACTTTCTATCTTCAGTCTTGCATTAGAACCTGGTACTATTCACCAGGCCAATCAGAATATCCTCTTTTCAAACCCTCGTTTGCATGAGGAAATAACCAATGAAAACACACTGTTTCTGATTCCTTTAATTTGCATGTAACAGGAAGCCAAAAGCGGTTTTTGGTAGGGCATTTGAGTGCACCATGGAAGGCCTGACAGTGTAACTTTCCTAAGCTTTATTTACCTAAAAGAGAGAACCAGGGAATCTTGGATACAAAGATACCTTTTATCCTTGGGGTTGATCTGAGCCTTTTCATCAGCTTGCTCTCATTTTGCAGAGCTTATACTTCCTTTCAACCTTCAATAGATGTGCACATGTCTAAGACATTTCTGTGTGTCTTGTCCAGTTCTTTGCTCAGGACACCAAGCCCCCTGAAAAAAGCCCCCAAGACTCTCCATCTGCTAATGTTCTCACTTGGATCCAGCATCCATGGAGAGTATGAGGGCAGAGAAGAGCCTGTGCCCCTCACTCCCCCACGATGCATATGCCACACACAGACCTACTGCACGAATGAATCAGCTGACCAACCAGTGACAAAACCCACATGACAGGGAGTGGCAGGCAGCACAGGAGAAAGCTGTGGACCCAGTAAGTCTTCCAAGTTGTGCAATCACAATGCATGGGAAATAAGAAGAGCCCACTTCTGACAAGGAAATGCAATATAGTCTCAGGGTGGAGTTAACTGAGAAGACAGGGAACCAGCACATGTACTTGCTGAAAATGAAAAGATCAACGTTCTAACTAAGGAAATCAGATGATCACGGCTTATCCATACTATCAAATTTGACGCTGCTTATAAAGCCAATCTAGTAAAGCTCTGTATTCTGATATATAAATCCAATAATGATATTGAGTGAAAGCAAAATATAGACATTTATTTATCTACAGAGACATACAGAAAGAATAAGCCAAGTTTTAACTGAACTAAAACCAAATAAATAATTTTTATTTTAGTGTATAAGTGCAAAGAAAAGTAGGCTCATTCCTAAGCAACACAGGTCTTTTCTTTAAAAAAATATTCTTCTATATTGTTTGTATTTTCAATAAGCATTAATTAATTTTTAGTTCTCCAAACAGAGAAGGAAATTCCCTCTGCATTAAACACACTGCAAAACACCTGAGACAAAGAGCGTGAATCACAGACTGACACAGCCCTGGCCATGACTACTTGCTCCTGGTCACTAGACTAACGAGAACAGAGTAGGGGGGTTCACTCCTTGCAGAGGACTTGGCATTGGGCTTATCAGCCTCTTCTGACACCGTCTTGCAAAGTTCTTGGGTTATGTAAGAAAGAAGCTCCTAAAGTCATAGGCACTGACGAATACTTCCATCCTGACATGGCCACACCAGGCTCTGGTCCTCAGATCAGCTTGGGTGGGGCGAGTAGCTCACACAGGGAAGTCTTTCTAAGAAGCACAAAACAAGTGTTTACCTCCTCTCCTTTCAGTTGCATGTTTCCAGGGACAGAGCAGATGGAGCAATGTCCCTTCTGCAGCATCACACACAGGAGGTGAAGTATTACTCTTAACTTTGAAGCCTGGAAAAATCCCTCCAGTTCTGTCATCTGCGACCACAGGAATACAGGCAGCAGGACCCTAACTAAGAGGTCAGATGCTTCCCATTTGAGGGCGCTCCCTGCCTAGACAGATCTATCTCTGTGATGTGATCAAATGATACAGTGAGTGTTTAAATTAGAAAAAAACAAATTAGAGTACACAGCACTGCCGTTAATCCTCCTGGAAACCATTCCCCTTGCTTCGGACATGTTTTCTGCCATCCGTGACACCTTCTGAAGCGCTTCTGCAGATTCTCTTTAGTTGCGGTTTCATCTCCATGTCTCCCAAGGCCCTCCGGATATAGACAGGGCTTTGGAAAGGGGATCCGACTCTGGTGATTTGCCGGCTTGCTTCTGTGAGGTAGGGTGTGATCCAAAGAGTGCGATCCTAGGGGCTGACCTGGAGGGGTCTATCTGCCTCCCCAGCTTTCTCTTCTCTCTGCTTCCTAGCTGCCATGAGGCAAACATCTTTTGCTCCCTGAAGCCATCAAATGAGGAGCCAAAATCAACCTCTCTTTAAGTTCTTGGTGTCGAGCATTTGTCTCAGGGATAAAGTGAGTACAACATCTTCTGTGAGCATCTACATGAGGTGGGACTGAAAATGGGGTGAATGCTGCTGCCCTGCCCAGCGCCACCCAATGGAAAGGCAACGCATACAAAGTGACAGTGTGTCCCCACCAATCTTGTTCTCCAGCAGTTGGCACTGCGTCACTTCTGCCTCTTCCCCAAATCAAAATGACCACAAAGGTAAACATTCAAGACATCCAGGCAGTCCACAGTAACATAACCAAAGATGATACCCACAAAAGAGGACTCTGGAGCTGTCTCAGAAATTGGCAAGAATGGTGGGGTAAGTGTGCGGGGGAGTATTGTGAAAGGTTAGATGACAATATATCTTATCCTGCAATACACATTTTAGCTTAAATATTCACTTAGTTTAAATATTCACTGAGCACATTTCATACCTGGTTTGGTCACTAATCTCACTGATACAACTCTCTCAGCCCTTCCTTTCCAAAAGAGCCCCATGAAGGCTCTGAGCTCAGCCCTCCTCTGCCCTCCCCCTTCTGCTTCCTGGTCCTATCCCACGTGGCCCTGTGTGGGTCCTGCACTTCCTATTTGGGTAACTTCTTTCATGATAGTCACTCTGTCTTCCATCCTCCTCTACCTGACTAAAGCAAAGCCCAGGTATAGTTTTAACCTAGAGGTCAAGAAAACTGACATTAAAACGTATCCACACAATTCTGACACTGTGTTACACGCATGACTTGGAAGCATCTACGGACAGCCACTACTGAGAATGGTTTCACTCACATTTCAACTTTATGATGGTGGAGGAGACATATGCATTCAATAAAAGCAAGCAGTACTCTGAGTCTGGAATTTGGAGCTTTGCCCAGACTGGAGATACTCAGCATAATTCTCTCATGAGATGCTGGGCCACAGCCAGAAGCCACAGGTTCAGCATGTCCCAAGGTCAACAGGAAAACAACCTGGGTTCCCCTGAACCAAGTTATAGTGTGCGCTAACACAGGCTTCTTAAATCCAGGCCCAGCCCATGATGCTCTCAGTTTGCAATGGATTTATGATGACTTGACCCTGTAAGCAGAGGGCCATGAGTACATGTGGGTAAAATAGGACATTATTTTTTAAAAATTCTAATGATATATTAAAATGTAAGATGTATTAAATATTTATGTAGGAACTTAAACACTGCATCCATGTAATATATACATTGTACAAACACACCCTCATCGTCACTAGGTACACACCCTCAAAGGTGCACTTATGTGCGTCCACACACATCAACACTCTTATACTGAAATGTATCGAAATACGCACATGGTATGGTCTGGGATCCAGGGTGCACACTCTAGCCCAGCCCCTTGGGGAGTGTGAAAGATTGTTGCACCTTCCCTTCAGGTTAGAAGGATCTCACTAGCTAACCAATACAAAACACTTCCAACAAAGCGGGCCCACCGGCTGTCCACAATCGTTAGATACACCAATGTGGGTATTTCTTCTGGTGAATAACTTCTGGAGAAAAATAAACTCTGAGGTGTGTGGTTTTATATCTTTTTGGTATTTCAGGAAGTCACTGTTGTAAAATAGCTCTAAATGAGCTTGCATGATCATTATAATCAGAAAGTATGTGTGTTACTTTGCCAAGAAAATGTGCAGAGAAGAATCAAAAAGTGGAAACTGAAGCATCTTTTCCAATTCACATCCAGGGGGACGGGATGGAAGTGTCTCTACTAAGTCTAATCAGTCAATTCACCTGTGGTCATGCTTGAAGACAACATCTAGAACATGGGCAATGGTATCAAAAACACTTTTAATAGTTTTTAAAGGACCAGAATCTTTTTACCTTGGATTGTGGGATCAATCACCACCCTAATGACCTCGCCTTCACACAGCAGCAGTAGCCCTGATGCACATGATGCCTGGTGGCTGGGCACCTGCGAGAACCTGTTCCGTCAGTGAGAGCTAATCCGTCATTCACAGAGAGAAATAAAATAGCACCGCACAATACACTCAACTTCTCCACCTAAAATTCCACAGGGCCAAGGATTTTATTCATAGTAGGAAATTGAAATTGAAATTTGATTTTTTTTTTTTTTTACCAAAGAAGCACATTGTCCAAAGTCCTGCTGACTGATGTGAAAGCAGAAAAACAAATCAAGAAAAACGCTAATGTTCAGAAGCCCAGAGAAAACATGCAGCTAGCATGGCAGAAAACTCCACATCAAATTAAGTACACGGGTGGTAGCCATCCATAACTTCCTAAATGGAAGTCAAGCTAATGCGTTCAAAAACACCATCACTGGCACCTCCATTTATCTCGTGAGTTTCCCCCACATTTCATACTGAAAATAAAATACAATGAGATCATAACCCTTCAAACGCCCAGTTTATTGTCCAATATTTTTCTCTAGTGGTTAACGGTGAATCTCACAGATTACAGCAGGAAAGGTTATAGAAAGGGTTGAGACTGTACACATTGAGAAAACAAT
>PVIR01029982.1:0-20519 GCA_004026965.1 Petromus typicus
TAGACTATACTTATTTTTACTAATTTATTTCTTCATGGTTATACCCGATATCTATGGTTACCAGGTAAAATATAGGATGTCTAGATAAATTTTGTGTGGGACATACTTATTCTAAGAACTAACTTGTAATTTATCTGAAATTCACATGTAACCAGGTATCCTCCCGTCATTGCTCCTGCATTGGCAACCCTGTCTGTATTTTATTTTATTTGTTTTTGTTTTCTGAGACAGTGTCTCACTTTGTTATTCAAGCTGGCCCTGAGCTTACTATGTACCCAAGCGAGCTTTGAACTCACAGCAATCTTCTTGCCTCTGCCTCCAAAGTGCTGGGATCACAGGTGTGAGCCACCATGCCCGGCATTGTGGTATGTGGTACTGATTGTTGGTGGGTGTGAGTCACTACAGTTGACAATCTTGCATGTCACTGCTGGGGATTGAACCTGGGACCTTGTGCTTGGAAGGCAGCTGCTGGAACCACTTAGCTAAATCCCTGGCCCCTTGTCTGTATTTTATAGAATCATCGATATTCCACAAAATCCTCCAGAGAACTGCTGTACCTGTTTCTCTATTTCTAAATATGTCCTCACAGATTTTTTTCCAGTAAGGGTTTGTGTATGGTAAAGCATGTCAAATCTTCTTGAAAGATTTATTGAAAGTTTTATTATTATTTATTGAAAGTATTATTGAAAGTTTCTTTATTTCACCTCACATTTAAATGATGCTTTTTCTGGATATACAGTTTAAAGGTTCAAGTTCTTTTATTTTTATCCTTTGAAAATAATGTTTTCCTGCATCTTGTATTGATGCAGAGAGGACTGATGACACCCGATGCTTTCTCTTTATAGATAATCTGCATTTTCTATTCTGCTAGTTTAAAATGGTTCTGTTTCTTTTTATGGTCTTTATTCTCCTTATAACATGAAGAGGTTTTTTTTTTTTTTTCTTATTAACATCATTTGACTTTTCCAGTTGTTTCATCTGAGGGCTGATCCTTTGAATCCTAAGAAATTGTCATACATTGGCTCTTCATGCATTTCTTCTTCTATTTTTGTCTCTGTTACCTGCAGCTCCCTTGTTCTGAGGCACATCTGTGCTTCTGTCCTCTGAAACAGAGCTTTTCTTTCATACTTGTCCGTCTTTTCTTGATTCCATCTGAGATCGAGCCTCAGTCTGATCGTGGTTTGTACAGTTGCACTCTTTAGCTTTCTCCACTCTATTTCACCTCTCTGCAAGTTCTTTACTCCAATGACTATATATTTTCATTCCCAGGACTTTTAGTTGACTCCTTGTGACTTCTGCTTCCTGTTTCTTCTTTCCAAGATCTTCAAGGAAATTTAATATACCTATCTTTTAAGTTGTTTTATGTTTCCATTAGTTCTGTTTTACCTGGTGGATCTTGTTCAGTTTGTCTTTTCTTGTGGTGTCACATTCCTAAGATGCCTCTGTATGTGTCCTTAGAGGGAGACACCCTGGGGTGTTAGCTACCTGCACTGAGAGGTGTAGTTGGGGAGAAAGGCTTCTGCCTCTGTTTCTTACGTGTTCAGGGCAAGGGAAGAAACGATGGCTGTGCCTCGTGTGGAGAGACCTCTAATGTTATAATATTTTTCCCCACCTGGCACTGCTGCTTTTCCAATCTGGCTCCCTCAACTGCAGCCAGCTAGCGGGAAGGCTGTAGCAGGTAGTGAGGGGCTATCTGCTGGAAGGCAGGAATCTTCCAGTATATCTTTAACTATTCTGAATGCCAGTGGGACAGGAGGGTCATCTTGATGTTATCTAGCTGGTAGCTTATTGCCCCCCAGAAGTCAGAGAAAGCCAAACCATTCCCAGAGCAATGTGGGAGAGAAAGAAGGGCAATCCAAACATCATTTTCTGTTTCCAAACCACAGTGCTGGTCCTCTTATGTTCTGAGATGCCAGAGCAGTTTCCTCTTTGCCATACACACATCTCCGTGGAAACACCTTCACTGACTCTGGGGTGGTGGAGTTATCAGAGTCCATGTGTTGCTTTGCAGTCTTGCTGGCCTGCCCCTCACCTCTGTGGTGACTCCATGGCAGGTTTCAGAGACTAACGGTGGATCTGCTTTCTTGGAAGGATGCTGCTATATTCTACTCCCTCTTTAGTTTTATGCCTCCTTCTCATTCTGCTCACTTCTAAATTCCCCTTGGGTAGGTAGGTACTGTGATTTCTAAGTCCATGTATCACTTAATTTTCCTTTATGCTTTCTAGCTATTATTTTCTTACAAATCTTGAAGAAATTAGTATAGTCTATAATCATACTGGTTTACTTTTCAGCTTTCTGCTTTGGGGAATTAAGCATATTTAATTGAACTTTTAAATTTTAGCAACCATAGTTTTCATTTGCAAGGCTTTCTATTGTCTTTTTTCCTCTTTCATGGTCATAATATTCTCTCTTCTTCCTCTGAGGACATTAACATAGTTTTAAAGTTCCTCTTAGTTATGTCCTATCTCTTTCCTTACTATTATTTTTCAGTTTGATGCCTTTCTTTCATGTATTGTGATTATTTGGTGTATACTTTTGTTTTCAAGACTCTATACTGATCTGGAAATATTGTACTGTCTATTTACTGTGTGCCCATCAACCTGCTTCCAGTAATTTCTCTATTGACAAACTGGAGTTAGTTTGGGGGAATGGAAGTGTGTGGAATTGATATGCTATAATGTAGGCAATAATTTCAGGTCTCATCTTAGACTTCTCTGGTCTAAGCTCTGGCTTCAGTGTGGAGGCAAATTCTCTGCTCTCTGAGGGTTGGCACAAGGGATAAAGGAAAGAGGTCCACATGCCTGGCTTTTCCACCATCACCACCATCTTGATGGTCAGCCCTTTCTAATACTTGTTCTAATCACTTCATAGTTTAGACATTCCTAGTTTGGGCTATATCGCAGTGGTCCCTGGGTGAGAGGCTTTGATTAATGTCACTTCAGCATCTTTTTCCCAATTGTGTGATGCTTTTCAAGTGTTTTTCTTGATTTCTGGCCACTACTATAACTTCTTTGAGTTCTGCACTGCTTCGAAGTTTGCTTTTTTTTAACTTGGTCATTTGTCAAGAGAGAGTCAGACACATATGCTTAGTGTGCCATTTTGTTACAGTCTCTATAGAATATTATTCTGAAAACAAAATTTTTTTGTATACAATTTGTCCTAAGTAATACGTAGAGAAAATTGCACAGCATAGCAGCCCAGTGACTGAAAGGGTCAAATAGCAGTGCATAAATCTACAAAACTTGAGGACCTTGAAAGGTCACCATGAGTTGGGTTCCTCTCTCTCCACCAACAGGAGCAGGAGCCTTCCATGGTAGAGACAGGAAGCTCCTGTTTGGAGCTCTGTGGCCAGGCGGACCCTCCAGTCTAATCTGTTCAAAGACACGAGCTCTGGCCAGTCTGTCAACTCAGTCTCTTCCTTCTCCAGCAAGCTTGGCTACCCTCTCTGCAGCAGGCCAGGGCACAGGACTTAGTGCTCAGAGTCTGGGTGACCTACGACCACTCTGTGCAGAGTCCTGTCAGTTGCAGGCTCTGTGTGCCATCAGGCGTGGTTCCCACCCTCACATCTGTGACCTCCTCTTCTAGAAGCCTTCCTCTTCCTCCCCCTTCCCTTCTAGCTCTTTCTGTTCTTCTATTCTTCTTCCCCATTTCTTCCTCTTCCCTTCGTCCTGCTTCTTTCTCTTTTCCTCCTTCTTACTTTCTGACTATGTCCATGGATGTAGGTTCTCAAAGTGAACCTCATTTACAGTAATTCTAAGTAACTTCTTTGTCTTCATTCTTCCTACTCTGAGAGTGTAAAGTCTACAGGAAGATGACCCAGAACTCATGCTCTGGCTGCCTGGTCTAGGAAAGGCAATTGCAGATCCCCTCATTTCCTTTGCTGCTGTTGCAGTAAGGGATTTGTGTCACTGTTTCTCCATTGCTCCTTGCCAGCTGCTGCCTGGATGTGTCCACGGGCTCGAGGCTGCCCCTGAGGAGCCCAGCCTGCCCCTTGGTCTGTTGTAGACTGTTTCCCACTACAGCTGCTCAAGATGTCTCCTTCTAGCCAGGTCTGAGTCAGCCTTCCATCTCTTTCCTGTGGTCCTGAGAAGCCTAACCTGGCTCAAGTGAATAAGCAGGGAGTGCTGGAAAGAAAGAAAGGAAAAAAGAAATAAAAAGAAGGGCCAGCTTAAGGGATGCGGGATGGCTGGGGGACTTGCTGGGGCCTCAGGGCCTTCCAGCTTCTCCTTCCAGAACAGACAGAATGACGGGCTTGAGAGAACTGGAAGCACTTGAAGAGAGCCTCTCATGTGACAAGGGGTCACATGCTTGTAGGTGAAGTCCTTTGGAATAAGGCCTGCATAATCTCAGAGCATCCTGGGCATGCCTTTACACCTCTTCCTGAGTGAGATGTGGGGAAGTCTGAGGTTTTCTTCATCCAGGTGCTGCTGGCTCTGCAGAGCTGACAGGAGTCAGGCTCCAGCCCCTGCTTTTCAGGCTGCCTCTCTGGAGAGCCCAGGCATTTGGACCTCTGGGCCAGGAATGGTCTCCATGAATACCCACCTGATGACCCACGCTCTGGGTCAGCACCGGATGAGATGCACTGCTCAGAGCTCCCCTGACCCTCGGTCCTTGAACTCTTCTCAGCACCAGCTGTAAATGGTCCATTTAGCTCCCTCCACAGGGCACACAGGGACCCATCTGGGGACTCTAGGGCTGTGGCTCAGTGACTGCTCATTCTTTCTGTGTCCCCTGGGCCTGATGTAGAATCTCATACTTGGTAGACCTAGACAGGTGTTGGTGGCTGAGAGAGCCCAGCTATTGACAAGTGTCTGAGGAGTCCAGCTGTTCTCTGAGCCTGAGCCGTGGGAAACAGGATGAAAGCCCAAAGTGTGGACCCTGCAGCCAGGATTGGGGGGGCAGAGGGTGCCTTTCACAGGTGTGGCTTCTTTGGAGTCGCTGGCCTCTTTCCATCTGCTGCCCTGCCCTCTCTTGGGGATAGCCCGGCCTGGGTCCATGGGAACACGAGGCTCTGTGGCTCATGTTTGCCTCTGCTAATCTGAAGAATGCACTTGTTTTCTTTTTTGGTTTGAGAAGTCCTCCACAGCTCCCCTTCCTCGTGATAGGGTGGCTGAGGCCGTGGGAGCCAGAGGCCAGCAATCTCAACTTGTGCTCTTGCTAGACTGCTTGCTTTTTCTCTAATTGTTTCTCTTACCTCTGGTTTCCACTTCAGCTTCTCTTCAAAGTTCCCAGCTGACTTGCCCTGGCATCTGGCAGGTGCCATTGCAGTATCTCCATCTCAGAGATGAACTTGGAGTTTGGAGAGGCTAAGAGGTGCTCATGGCCAGACTGACAGTGTGTGCTGTCCAGGCTGTGTGCTCCAGCTCCAGGGTGCTGCTGTGACTCCGCCAGTCACGGTGCCATCCGCCAGCCCCTTCACTGAAGGAAAATCATGCACTATTCATCTTTGTATTTCCTGTGTTTAGAGACTTAGAAGACACTCAGTGGCTATTTGTTCCAGGAAAGAAATGTAGATATGAAGCCTCTGCTATGTACTGAGAGCTCTACTGGGTGCTTTTAACACACACAAAGTTAACCTTCCTTCCTAATGACCCTGAGATATGACTGTTCTTCTCATTTCATTGATGAGAGTACGAGGTTTTGGAGAAGTAATTTGCCAAAGGTCACAGGGCGTATAAGTGGTAGAGATGAGATTCAGGCTCCATTGGGTGACTTCAGGACCCACGGTGGCTCCCAGTGCAAACAGGATGAACAGGCTGAAAAGGAAGGACAGCAGCGTGCAGAGCTTCCTTTGTTCCTGGCTTTGCTGTAACCTCTGCCCAAGGAGAAACTGCAGAGGTGACCCGAGCTCCTAAGTGGGGAGATAATTCTACAGTCACAGGCTCACAAATGCATGTTTGCTCAGTAGCAAAATGACCACCCCTACAGCTGGCCAGCTGGCCTCTTCACTTCCAGCCTGCTCCATCTTTATCAGTTTGAGGGTCTGTCCCTTTCTACCTACCTTCAAATGCTGATGACCCTTGGGATGCTTCATGACTACGTCTTTTCTGGCTGACCTCACTTCTGGTCATGTTTCAGCTACTCTCTAAGTGCAAATGGCTTTGAACCCATATTTTCAGCTCAGGCCTCATTTCTGAGCTTTGGAACTTCATAGGTCTCCACTTGGCTGTCCCACATTCATCTCAACTCTTGTGAAGGAGTTTGTTTTGCTTCTTCCTCACACCACACACCAGCACTGGGACTACCATCTGCTCAGCATTCCCAGCCTCATCCTTGAGCATTCCTTATCTTTACCTCTCTCTGTATTGCTTCTCTTGAGGTTATACAAATCTTCTGGTGCCATGTGAGTCTGGGCCACCCTGGTTTTCCTTCTGGATTACTCAGTAACTTTCCAACTGAGCTAATGAGCACTCATTTCTTCCCCCTGTTCCCCTCCATCCATTCTTCCCAAGGCAGTCAGAAGAATCTTCTGAGTCTCCTGTCTGACTGTATCATGTCTTTGCTAAGAATCTAGGCTATAAAAGATCCCAGGTGCTCACAGTGACCTCAAGACCCCCAGGATCCAACCCACAATCTCTTCAGTCTGGATGTCCTCCCAACTCCAGCATGGTAGATATGCAGCCACTGCATTCACTGCTTCCGAAGTGGCCCTGGAGTCCCTGGGTTGGAATTTTCTTTCTTCATCTCTGCACCTGCTGAACTGTCTTCACACATTCAGGACCCAGCCTGGATGTTGTTCCCTTCTAGAGGTGAGTCCTGATTCTGTCGCCTACTGAGCAAGGTTCACATTCACCAGGGTCTCAGTCGTGTTAAGCCCCTTTCTGGTAGTGACCTCCATGAATGTTCTGTGAGAGTGGCAATGACATGTGATGCATCAGTGTACTTAGTGCTTTGCCCAGGAATGGTAATAGTGAGGCTCCATGAAGGAGTGTTTGGTCACTGGAAGGAAAGCACAATCTCTTTCCTGTGTCCATTGGGTTTCATAAGCTGAGCTCATGGTCTCCGTAAAACTGACTCCACCCAACAGAGTCTCCCTCTACCCTCTGTGATCAATCGCCTCTTTGGGCCCTCTAGGATTGTATCTGCATATTGAGGGAGCCAGGAACCTCAGGAACTCTCCAAATGGCCCTTCCCACCACACCTAGGGCCTCAAATTAATTTCCTAGGAGATAAAGCTAGAGATGAATGTTAGCTGCCAAATCTCTTGAAGAGAAAGAACATTTAAATTAACACCACAGTAAGGTGTAAATGACCAGCATGCTGCATTTACCTGGGAATGGATATGAACAGCTGAAATAGAAAATAAATAAATAATTTTATAGCTGCATGAAAGGGAATAAGAACCCATGAAAAAGAGCAGAGGTTAGCCAGGCTGCTTACTTGTACCACTGTGTGTGTGTGTGTGTGTGTGTGTGTGTGTGTGTGTGTGTGTGTGTGTATGTGTGTCTGTTTGTTCTAATACAACTCCTAGAAGTAGAACAGCTCTGTCACTGGTCCCATAACTGCAGCCAGGAGCTGGGCACACAGTGGGTTCCCAGTGAGTGCCTTCAGCTGGCTTGCTGCCCTGGAGCGTGGCCTATCAGTGACTCCTGCTGGGACATTCTCACCAGCCACCTTCCCCAGGAGATGGGGAAGTGTTTGCAGCAGTAGCAGAGGATACTTCCTGGCTTCCCTTTGGGCTCTGATTAGCTCCTTTCCCATGAACTCCTTGCCCTTTTAGAGGCCAAAATCATAATCTAATAGAGTAGCTCCCCAGGCAGCGCAGAAGGGCGGGTAGCTGGGGTGGGAAAACCTCGAAGTACCTCCAGGGTCCCAGCCCCTTTCCAGGGGTCACAGCTCCTCTTGGGAATTGTGAATTCCCTGGAGATGCCAAAAGCCACTTCTTCCCAGCCCCCATCTACTCCTTGGTGCCTTCCATTCAGCCAACAAAAATGTGTGTGCTGTCAGGCAGGCATTGCTCTAGGTTCTGAGGATGCAGCTGGAAGCAAAAACCTATGTTCTTGTGGAACTTACATTGTACTCTTTTGGGTGGTAATAGAGGAGACGGTAGTGAACAAAAAACCAAGCAAATATACTACTATGTGAGATAATGGCAAACACTAAGAAAAATAATGCAAAGAATGGGGATATAAAATATCTGATGGATGAGAGCTAAAATTTCTGAGAGAATATCCAGGGAAAGCCTTACTGAGAAAGTAACTTTTCAATTGCTTTGGTTTTTACTTTGGTAAAATATATATAACATAAAACTCACCATTTCAGTAATTTTAAGTGCATAGTTAAGTGGCAGTAAATATATTCATATTGTTCACACGTCACAGATGCTTTTTAATTATTCTAGGCTGAAATTCTGTGTGCATTAAACAGACTCCCATATCCTGTTCATCCCAGCTGGTGGTAACCCCTGTGATACTCTGTGTCTCTGTGAAGTTGATTACTTTGTATTTTACATAAATGCTATAACATGCCTCACATATACTTCATATAAGAAGTATATACTCTGAATATACTCTGGGTCCCTGATAACAGTGGAACAAACAATATTTGTTGTTTGGATCTTATTTCGTACATGTCTCCCAGATTCATTATATTGCAGTGTGTGTTAGGATTTCATTCCTTTTGAAGAGTGCATAATATTCCATTGAATGCTTGTATCACTGAACACATTTTATTGTTAATTCATATATCTGACAATGAATATTTAGGTTGTTTCTACTTAATGGCTGTTGTGAACATCTACTATATTACTATGAACACTAATTGTTATATAAATATCATTATAATTTCTGCTATCAATACTTTTATATATACCCAACATCAGAATTGCTGGATGATATGGTAATTCAATATTTAGTCATTATTTTACATTCTTACCAGAAAAACACAATAGTTTCATTTTCCCTAGTTATAGATCCTTGTTTTTACTTTTTCAGTAGTACTCATTGTAATGGTTTGAAGTATCTCACATGGGTTTTGCTTTACATTTCCCTACTGATTATTGACATTTCTTCTCACATGCATATGCCATTTAGGTATCTCCTTGGGGAAATAGTTATTTAAGTCTTTTACCTATTTTTGAATTGTGGTATTTGATTTTTTGTTGTTGACTTTTAGGATCCCTTTATGCTGGATATTAATTCTATATTACTTATATAATTTACAAATACTTCCTCCCATTTCACAGGGGGCCTTCTCATCTCTTAATGCTGTTTGTCAGTGCACAAAAGTTTTAAATTTTGGACTGGGGATTTAGCTCAGTGGTTCCAGTGCTTGTCTTGCAAGTGCAAGGACTGGGTTTGATCCTCGGTTAACCACATACAACACTGGGTGTAGAGACTCACAACCAGCAGCAACCAGTACCACATACCACAGTGCCAGGCATGGTGGCTCACGCCTGTAATCCCAGCACTTGGGAGGCAGAGGCAGGAGGATTGCTGTGATGTGAGTTTGAGGTTGAGCTCAGGGCCAGCCTGAACTGCAAAGCAAGACCCTGTCTCAAAAAAAAAAAGTTTTAAATTTTGATGAGGCCAAATTAGTCTGTCTTTTCTTTTGTGGCCAGTGCTTTTGCTATTATGTGTAAGAAATCATTGCCACGTCTTATATTATGAAAGTCTTCCTTCATGCACTCTCAAGAGTTTTTGAACCAAACATGGTGGCACATGCCTGTAATTCCAGCACTCTGAAGCCTGAGACAAGAGGTTCGCTATGAGTTCAAGGCCAATATGGGCTATGGAGTGAGTTCAATGCCAGCCTGAACTACAGAGTGAAGCCCTGTCTCACTGTCACCCTCTCTCCAGAAAAGAGCTTTGAGTTAAATTTTGTGTATGGTGTTGGGTAAGATTCCCACCTCACTCTTTTCTGTGGCTATTTATTGTTCCCAACTTCACCTGTTGAAAAAAACCTTTTCCCTCAATAACTGGTTCTGGCATCCTTGTTGAAAATACAAAGAAGGCTAGGTAATTTTTGAGTAATTTGGAGCAAATAGTTGTTAGAGAAACACCATCTGCAGTGGGAATAAAGGCCCTCAAGAGAGATATCAAGAAGGGAAGTTTGGCTGGAGTGGAGTAATGGCAGGCCAGAAGAGTCAAAGCTACATGAGAGGTCGGGGCAGGTAGAGAGAAATTACAGGGCGTCTGTGGGTCACAGACTTTGACCCACAAAGGGGTCACTGTGGGTGACCCACTGTGGGTCACTTTGCTTTTGCCCTTGGCATAACTGGAAACCACCGGAAGGTTATGAGCAGAGGAGTGGCAAATTACCCTATTTATGTTTCTATCCTGGATCCCAGTTAGGAATAGTCCTAGGAGCCAGGACGAAGTAGGAGACCAGCAAAGAGGACACCTAACTGGGAGAACATGAGACCCTGGAGAAGTTGATGAAAATCTGGTTGACGGGATTTGATGATAGACCAAATGTGAGGTGAAAGAGGCAAGGAGAGAGAGCAGGGGAAAGGTCATGGCTTCTGTTCAGGAAGCATTCATCAGCTACTCAACTCAAATGGGAAACTGGAGATAGGTCTGGAGTTTAGGAGAGAGGTCTTGGCAGGAGTCAGGGAGTGGGCAAGGGTGTCCTGACATTGCTCTGTGATTAAATAGAAGATTCATAATACCTATAATATCAAACAGCAGTTTAGAAGAAGCAAGTGCTCTTCGTTTTGGGACTGACAGACTTGTTGCAAGGGGTCAGTGTGATGAGGATGAGACGTGACGGATGAGGTTCTCAATGGTATTCTTCCCCTAGGACGGTAGGATTTTCATGAAGAGGCATCACCCAGTGCCTGTGGTGTGAGCGAAGCTCGGTGCAGTGGAAGGACCTGCAGCGGAAACCAGCAGGGTGGCCAGAGTCAGATTCTGAGGAGCAGACAGGTGTCTGTACTGCAAGGCAGCCACCCCCAAAGTGTAAGCACACAGAAGAGTCTCTGCTTGGAAAGCTAGGTGCCATGCTGGGACAGGAAGTGGACAAAGTCCTTTGTTGCTCTCACTGGTCCCTGAAGGCCCACAAAGGCAGTATCAGGGCAAGCCTCTCATCATCCCAGCAGAGGAAAGGAAGGTGTGAGGTGCCTGTTCTGTGCGCTCCCGTTTCCTTTTTTTATAAAATAGGGACAGCACTGCCTACTTTATGGGGGAGCTGTGGGAATTAAATGACGTGCACTTCCTGCAGAAACTCCGTGCAGGCTGATTCTTTTTGTTTTGTTTTTGTTCATTTGTTTTTGGGGCTCAGGCTCTCACTGTGCCCTTCAGGCTGGCCTTGAACACATGACAGGCCTCCTGTTTCAGGCTCCTGTGTGCTGGGATGACAGACATGCACCACCATGCCTGACAGGATCATTCTTTTTAGGGGGGAAAGATCTTAAATTCTGGATCAGGCACAACAAGCCCCTTGAAATATCAGTTTACTTCTCTGAGTCTCAGTTTCTGCACCTGAAAAAAAATGGGAATAATAATATTTATCTTGCAAGAATATTGGAAGGACTGAAAAAATAGTGTGTACAGTTTGGCACGTAATAGACATTTGGTCAGAGTTGCTCACAGCTACTATCAAGGACTAGGAAATAACCTGTATGGTGGAAGTCTAGAGAAGAGCTAGATCACGGAGAGTAAGGCAGGCAGGAAGCCCTCCTGGAGGAGGCAGCCCTGGCCCAGGGCCACACCAGCATGGGTTTTGTGGATTTCGCAGAAGACCTCACGCTGCAGGGCAAAGCCTGAAGTATGCCAGGGAAAACAGAAGGAGGTGAGAAGCAAAAGGGCTTCTGTGGCAGGGAAGGGAGCGTTTGGAGGGAAGGATCCAGGCCAAAGTCTTCTTGCCAATAGCAGAAGGACCCAGAAAGGTCAGAGGAAGGGAAAAGGGGGCTGTTCTTATGCAGTAAGAATTAACTCCTTCCTACCAATGTCAAAACCAAAAGCTAGGGCCAGGGAAGCTGGAATAATCCACCTCAGAGGAGCACAGACCCGGGCACTGGAATGCAGGTCTTCTGAGAGGGGATGCTTTCCTGGTCTCCAATTAGCCCTTAGCCCAGAGGTAGAGGCAGTGAGGAAGCCAGCCTACTGCTCAAGACCATCAGAGCAACAGGAAGAAACATGAGGAGCGGGTGGAGGCTCAGCTAGACCATTTTGAAAAGAACAGAGATGAGGCGAGTCTCTCCTGGCTGTTAGGGAGATTAATGGCCCCAGACAAGGGCCCTCAGGCATCACTGGGGAGAAGATTTCAAAGACCTTTAAAAATCATTGGGAAGCCAGGCGTGGTGGCTCATGCCTGTAATCCCAGCACTCGGGAGGCAGAGGCAGGAGGATTGCTGTGATGTGAGTTTGAGGCTGAGCTGAGGGCCAGCCTGAACCACAAAGCAAGACCCTGTCTCAAAAAACCTAAAAAAAAAATCATTGGGAAATGTTTTAAAAGGAAACTGCTCACAAAGCAGCCAGAGACCCACCAAACGTGCTGGCGCATAGCTTGCCAGGCGATGCTTGTAATCTAATTGCTCACGAGCAAGAGTTTAAAACAATATTTACGATGTGGAAAATAGCTCATGATTTGATTTGTATAGAAGAAACACGTCTAATGAGTAAATTAGATTTTGATCTTGCTGGCGCAGGTCCTATGGGTGGAGTGTGGCTGTCTCGAAGGGGGGAGTTTGTCCTGCCTCGCTCCTTGTTAGGCACCCAGCACGGGCCTGGTGACAACCCCACGCCCTGGTAGTGTGGAGTACATGGGCTGCTTCACCCCTCTCATGCCCATGTTCAAACATAGAAATCCTTCCACGCTTTTGCTCAAGCCCCACCTCCCTCTCCAGGAAGCCCTCCAGTCTTCCTGCACAACTGAGAGTCTGTGACACATAGTTTGGCTTCAAGGAGATAGAGCTGGGCTCTCAAGAAAGTGACCACTTCTGGAGCTGTTTAGTGGCTGGTACGCCATCTCCAGAAGGCTGCTAGATGCTCTTGTACAGATTTTTTTTTTTCCTTGATGGAAGAGCTCTAGTGAGTAATAATTGCATTTTCCTATCCTGTATCCATCCTGTTCTTTTGGAAGAAGACCTTAGGCTGTGATTGCTTCAGTTGGGGATGAACATGCTCTTTTTAACCCTTTGTGCCAGAAGTGGACATGTGACCTAGTCACGGCCAATCACTCTCTCTTGGACCTCTGTGATTACTTCAGGGATAGGCAAAGGACACATAGAGGCCCAATGGAGGCCTCCTCAGGGGTGTTGTCATACAGACCTGAGTTCTTTTCTCAGGAATGACTGATTTAGGAGAATCAAAACCTGAAGCTTCTAGTGCCCCTGGTCACTACTTAGGGGGAGCTTTCCTTAAAGGGCAGCTGAGGAATAGTCCTAGCACTATAGGTAGGTCTGGGAGGAGGTCATTCATGCACACTTCAGCCCAGTACTTGCCCCTTTCACTTGTGTTAGCCAGTTTAAGTTGGGTTTTAGTCTTTTATAGTGGGACCAGTAAGTTGTTCTTGTGTTCACAGTTAGGTACAGGACTGGTATCCAGGAGTGAGAGGCAGACACTTTTAGAACTGAACAAAATTTAGAGACTATAAAAGTTTTTGTTAGGTGATCAGGTTCAAACCCAGGGCCTTATGCATGCTAGAGACCAGTACTGTACCACCCCGCTGTATCCCTAGCCTACTGGACTATTTAAAAAGATAACTCTGGACAAAATTTGGGCATTGGTGACTAAAGCAAGTTTCCCAGGCGTTTCTGGATTTCTGCTGTGGGGTGGCTCCTTTGCTAGGTGCTGTGGCACAGAAAAGGAGAGTATATCCAGCCTGGAGGAGTCCATGGTTGGGTGGGGAGATGAATGAGAGGTTCAGAGGCTGCGGTGAGGAAAAGGTAGTGTCCTGTGCGGTGGGGCATTGGAGGGACCACAGGGCTCTGAGAGTCTCGATGGATGAGTAGGCACAGATGAGGAAGACAGGCAGGGCCTCTTGCTGGGAGGAATAGGAAGGTTCTGGGGAGAGAGACATGGTTTGGATGAAGAGCACTGATGCTTCTTGCTCCAGGGCTTATGGAAGGAGGCCCCAAAGCTGTTGGTCAGGCCCCAAAGAGATCTTCTAATTGTCTCTTTCCATGCTCACCCCGCAGCAGCCCATTCAGTGGAGAGATGAGCGGAACGGTACAGTGATTGCCGAGGGACGTGTGGATGTCTGGAGCCAGCTGGAGGAGGTACGGGCTTTCCACACTGGTGGTGAGACTGGCAGATGCTTCCCTGCTTGAGGTGGTCACGCTCACCCTAGTGATCATTATCCAGGGCCTCGGTGGGTCAACAAGGTTTATGAGCTGCTGGCTATTTCCACGAGGCATATGGGGTGCTGGGGGCTTGACACTCTGTTTTGTGGAACTGCATCTTTATAGCAGATAGTCTGCTCTGGCTCTTACTTTTCTGATGGTGCTTAGTAAGACCAAAAACCCTGAGCTCAGTGCAAGTTTGTCCCAACCAGGTGAGGGTCTGCTTGGCAAATGGTGATTGAGTTGGACTCAGCTGGTCCAGTCACTAGGTGCTTACTGCTGCTGTGTCTTCCTCTCCACTCATGTGGCAGAGGATATGAAGCAGAGCCGAGATGGAAATACAGACACATATAATTCATCTTTTCAGTAGTGTGATGTGCATGCAGTGATGGGCACGTGAATACAGTGATGGGCACGTGCATGCAGTGATGGACACGTGCATCCGTCTCTGACAGGAGACAGACATATGCCTCGGGTCTGTGTGATCAGGAAGCACACCCAGAGCAAGAAGCAGCCCTGAAGTGGCAGCTTGTGGCAGTAAGATGCTGGTGTGACAGGGCTGGCATTGTGGATGGCTCTTCTCCTGGGAGGTGGTTATCTCCAGCCTGTTCTACAGAGGAGGTAGGTGGGGCTCACAAGCGAGTCCCCAGCTTATCAGTGAGCTCCATTCAGGAGAACGTTCATAAGTTGGATTTGTTCATATCTGATGACAAAATGAGTACACAGCCTGAACTTTTGTCACTTGGGGGCTTAGTGTGCAATCGGCTGAGGCAAGCGCGGTGGGGCGAGTGACGCCCATGTTTGGGCTGTTTTCTCTATGCCTGGGTGGCTTTTAGGGTGTCTGGCTTCTGTCCCCTCTCACTGAGTCTGCAGAACAGTTCTTCCTGCTGCTCCACGGGGCTGGCCACTCGATCCTTGGTAGTTTCCCAGGGTCACAGGGCTGGTGGGGAAGGTGTGGAGGATGGCAGCGGCAACCTCATGCACTTCCTCCCGTGCACAGGTAGAGGCGGGCAGAGCCGGAGCTGGGCTGTGTCCTCTCAGGCCTGCCATTCTGCGCTGTCCCACTTCCCTGATTGTGGAGATGGATGTCAGACTTCAAAGGCTGCAGTACACTCTCTCCAACCCAGCCCATGAGAAAGCGCCTAAACCCCAGAACAAAAGCCATTCCAGACTCACGACACCTGCTCAGCACTTAGCATGGGGCTTAATTAAAGGAAACAGCTTCTTGCCATGAGAGCAAGGAGTGAGTGAGAAAGTCGGTAACACTAAAGACACTGCCATTAATAAAGCCAGACTCTCTGTTAATATCCCACTTGAATTCAAAACAGGACAAATAATTGGAAATCTGAGCAGGGTGAGTTCTGAGCAGGGTGAGTGTGGGGCTGGTGGAATGGATGATAGAAGTCTGGCAGCTGTGGGAGACCTTTCTGGGGCAAGGTGGCCAGCACAAAGGCTCCCAGAGTGAGTAACTCAGCCCTGGGCCCAGTGTCCTCAGGGCTGAGAGCCATAGGCTGAACCCTCAGTGTGGAAATAGCTGACACTGAAAAGCTCTTGAAGTATGTCGAGTGCTGCTCTTGGTTCTTTACACATATTTAACATGTCTATCCCTGTCTATCTGTCTGTCCGTCTGTCTATCAACCTACCATCTTTGTATGTATCTTATTAGTGAAGTGCTATCATTGTTCACATTTTACAGATGAGAAAGTAAATCACACAGCAGTTCAGTAATTTTTCCAGGATCCTTAGTTTACAGATAGTGGACCTGGAATGATGAATCCACGTGCCTCCAAGTGTACAAATACTGTTGTGACTAACCACCCTCCCAGTAAGTGAGCTGGCCTCTCATTCTTGGTTTGGATACCTTTGGGCAAGAGTTGCAAACATTTGTCAGGTATCGTGTAATCTTAGCCAAAATAAATAAATAAAAGCACTGTGTGTGCTTTCTGAATGTCAGGTGCTAAGCACTTTGGCTGAGTGATCTCTCTTAATGCCCTTAGTAAACAATTTGGTGGGTACTTCTGTTGGGTCTGTTTTATAGGGAGAGAAACAGAGCCCCCAGAAGGTGATTTCTCCATCTTTTAGTTAGTTAATAGTAGAGTTGAGATTTAAGCTTGTTATCTTTAGACTCAAAATATAATCCCTAAACAACTGTTGATATCCAGGGCTTAATCCTAAGAGGTGCCTGGTAGGGCCTGGGCAGGTGTGCCCACAGGCACTTACCACACTGGCTGGCAAATGCTCGTGTACCTAAATGGAACCAGCTTTGAACCACTGGAACTCATTTATACCCCAGAGCCATACCCCTGACTCACTGACCTGCTTCTGCCCAGTACTTCTCCTCCCTGTCTTTATCCTGCCTGGTCTCCCATCTGCTCATCCCCAAAGACCGAGGGTGAGGAATGGTTGCCCTGGGAATTCTGAGTCATTTTGGATCTTGTGAGGAGGGTTCTGGTCTAGGGACCTGCACAGGGACTTGGCTTGATGCTGGAAGGAGACAGAATCCATACTTACTCATCAAGCAGCATAGCAGAATGAAAAGGTGAGAGACGTGGGAGTCAGACAGACTCCAGTTGCTGAGCCTCAATTTCTCTATCCATGAAATGAACCCACTGGCTCAGAGAAAGGGTAAAAGACCATAACGCTGGAGACCCAATAAAACCTGAGAATACCCTTTCTCTATAGAGGGAAGAACAGAGGAAGGCTGTGGCACAGAGCAAAAGGTGGGGCCCCCTTCCCCTATCCATCACTGTAAGACAGTGGCTCCTCATGAGTAGAACAGATAAGAGGTGTTATGGATACCAGACAGAGACTTAGGCCTCAGTGCTCTGGAGGGCTCAAGCCAACAGCGTCAGTGGATCAGGAGACACAGTCTCCCAGGCTCAGGGTCAGCATGGGGTGAGATGGGTCGAGGTGCAGCTTCATCTTTATCATTGTTAACTAGAGGACTCTAGTGCCAGCCAGCCCTTCAGAACACGTTTGGAGTTGCCCTCCTCTGTGGTCTGTCTGCTGGCTCCTGGTAGGCCTACAGACAGGACCCTGGCTCACATTCTTCCCTGAAGACATTCTCATCTCATCCCCTGAGAGGCGCTGGCGGGGTGGCTTTGGCTTCCATTGGGTGGAGGCAGAGAAGGTGAGGGAGTGAAGGGGCAGGGTGGGGAGAATGGACAGGGTGCAGACGGAAGCTCTGAGATCACCGCTCTAGAGAGGCTTCTCCTGCTCAGATGTGCGTCTGATGACAGACTTCTAAAGAGAATAGTTCAGCTGCGATGGCCAGTGACAGGAACTTTGTGCCAAGGGCCAGAACTAGCACTGTATTTCCTGCTGCATAGAAGTACAGTCAGTGGTGTGCTGGCACATGTTTACTAACTGGCTTTCTGGGATGGTCGTGGGAGAAGCAAAGAATTCGTAGCACTTGCCAGTTTCTGTACTGTAAGTAGTCTACCTCTACGGTGGCTCGTCTTAAGCTATTAAAGTGATGTCACTTCAGTAAAGCAAAGTGGGGAAGCGGTGCTCACATCTGACACTCATAAAGCTGGACCAACTGGCCTCAGCAATTACAGGACAGAGTCAGCATGCGACTAATGAGATTCAAAGTCCATGGCCGTTCCTGAGCAGGGACCTTTCCGAAGCCCATGTGCTGTGTTCACTTGGTCACGTTGTTGAGCTGGCCAGAGTCAGATATAGGAACTGTAATCAGTTAGACTCCTACGTCTTTCTCCTTGCATCGAGTGGTCTGGAGTAGCCACAGGCATGTTGTACTTTCTTTTCTCATGCTAAACAAATGCTTTTGTACCTAATTTTGATTTGTAATTTTATTTTCTTCTCCTTAAAGAGAGCCTCAAACACTGTGTGTGTTTCCAGCTGCAAAACTTAGTCTACAGTGGAAGTAAATTAGATTGTAATTTATCATCCAGAAAATTTTGGTGACTGTTCTTCTGTATCTTGGAGTCACATTGGTGCATTACAAATTGATCACTGGATAATTTAGTGCAGATTAGCTTCCTAACATGCTGCTTTCATTATGTCAGAGCGCTGCTTAAAACTCTCTTGGTTCCCTTTTGATCCCTCTAACTGGTATTCAAGGCTCTCTATACGGAATCTCATCTCCTTCTCAGAATGTTTTCTTTACTCTCTGTATATCACTAAATAGAACCTTTCCCCTTGTCTTTTTGTTCATGCTGGTTCCCCTGCCTGGAGGACCTTTGCCCTCCCCTTCCTTGCAAATGTCTTTCCTTCATCTGTTGAAATGATCATATGGCTTTTGTCCTTTATTAATGTTATGTATTACATTAGTTGACCCCACCTCAAAAAAACTGGGTGGCAGTAGTACAAAGGCCTTGGAGTCAATTCCGAAAGAAAGAAAAAAGGAAAGAAAGAAAGAAAGAAAGAAAGAAAGAAAGAAAGAAAGAAAGAAAGAAAGAAACAGAGAAAGAAAAAGACAGAAAGAAAGACAACAGTATTTGTAAGAAACCAAAATATTTGTGTTCTTCCTTCTCCTCTACCTCATTGGGGAATAAATGGGGTACTCTTTCTAAACAGGTTAATAGGACTTGAAAAGTACTGGCAGAGTTTGGAAGTAGACTATGAAAGGAAAGCCTGGCCCAGCCCTGGCAGGATATTGCTGAGCTTCAGAGACCTATAGGCTATCTTGCTGCCTGAAGTAGAGGCAGGGACAGTGAGACTCACGGCACATGTCACCTGGAGTGTGGTGACTGTCAGGACAGACACTCAGGGTCTGGAGAGGCCTGGGGTAGCAGGTGAGGGGCAAGGGCAGCAGCAGTCGATCTGATTCACCAGAGAGTTTCCTCTGAGTCTTGTGGACACCATGGGAAGTATGTTCAAGCTGTCCTGCTTGCTAGAGAGAGGGAACCTGAGTAGGAAGAGGCTGTCATGAGAGCCTCTTAGAGAGATGCTGAGGAAGTGTCACAAGGGGTCAACTGGGGAACTGACTGTGCTGTACAGTGAGCAGGTCCCCACAGAGCTTCTGTTCTAGGGAATGGATGGAGTAGTGAGCATTGGGGTGCCTGATATATAGGGGGACAACTAGCCTGCCAGGGATGTCCTCAAGAAACCTACAAACAGAACCTTTCTTCTTGCTGTAGCCCCACACCACCGCTCTGGAGCGCCATGAAGCTGAGGAGAGGGAGTGTGAAAGAAACCGTGTCTCCCGCCCATTATAGGCGCTTGTGCAAGGGTGCACAGGTGAACCCTGGGAGGGAAGGAATGTGGAGTTGGAGGTGTACTTGGGGCTGTGTGTGGGACAAGACTCGTCTGAAAGTGGATCTAGTTCCTGGCATTGGAACCTACTGAAATTTTGTGACTAGGAAGACAAACTTGAAAGAATTTTCGAAGACACCAAAGAAGGAAAATTGAAGCTATTCCCTCTTTGTGCCCTTCTCATATTTAGCCCCTTCAGAGAACAGGAGGGACATATAACAGCCAGCAAGTTCTCCTGTGAGCTCCGTGTAATAAGCAATATCACACCCATGGAAGGGTCATTTCCTGTAGCACCTCATTTGCTGTGCTCCCCCTGCCTTGACTTGAGTGACACTAGGAGATCCTAAGGGAGGGTTGGTCTTCCCATTGTACAGATGGGGAAGCTACATCCAGGGAGTTTGCCCAGGATCATATGGTCAGCCTACATGAGAGTCGTCTGACCCCTGAACTCCTGGAAAGGAGGGAACTGACACTCTCTATTTGTTCGATACAAAGACTCTAGTTATAAAAGCATTCTATTTGGGGGGAAATCACAGGCAGGATGACACGTAGACACTGAATTTCATTTCCATCATCAGCTGTCTCAGATAAACGATAGTGCCAGCCCAGACAGGGAAGTAGAAACGGCCCCTGCTAATGTCTAGAAGTTGCAGAAAGTACTTTATTTTAGCCCTGTTCTCCTAGAAGTCCCACTCATCCATTGGAAACTGCCAATCAACCTTCCAGCGAAAGCAAACATGCACACACCTCTGCACAAATGGCTTTGATTAGGCTTAGCTGTAGGTTTAAGAAAATTTAATCATCTTAACCTGTTTAGTCTTTTTCCCTGATGAAAATCATCAGTCAGATTCCAGCATGAGCCTGTGAGAGCTGAGCTGCTGTCAGCACCGTTGTTTATGTTAATATGTTATAGGCATGAAATGGAGGAAAGGAGAATTAGGAGAAAAAGTCCTGAGTGAATTAGGAAAGTAGAAGTCTGTGGCAGCTCCTGAGACTGACAGGCCAGGGGCCTGAGAAGACTGTTTATTTGTGAGTCTCAAGAAAGAAACTTCTTATACCTGTCTGTCGAGAAGCTCT
>PVIR01029983.1:0-20733 GCA_004026965.1 Petromus typicus
TTTTTTTTTTTTTTGATTGTTGTATGTTTGTGATACATAATAGTTATCTTTGTTTTGGGGAATTAGTACATAAATCAAGTTAATCATTTTCTAAACCCTAACATGTTTTCTATATAAACTAGTCAATTCTGCTCATATTATATCTTCACCTTTGTTGAATATTTTTTAATTGTGCACATAATGTACTGATCATTATTTTGAAAGTATTTTTAGGACCATAATCTCAGTAAATGCTTACTGCTAACTTGGGGATTTGTGACTCATTTTTTGGGGCAGTGTTCGTTGGAAGATCCTTTTACAGTTCCAGTGTCGGAATCGACTTTTGCTAACTGGGACTCCCATTCAAAACACCATGGCTGAGGTAGGTAATAGTTAAGGTCCCAGGCTTATGTCTTTATAAGACAGAATTCCAGACATCATAGAATTCTCTGTGCTTTCCTGGAGTGTTATGCCCTATACAAATTTTATTCTCCACATAAG
This sequence comes from Petromus typicus, assembly GCA_004026965.1. Lineage (NCBI taxonomy): Eukaryota > Metazoa > Chordata > Mammalia > Rodentia > Petromuridae > Petromus > Petromus typicus. Next base: position 481 of record PVIR01029983.1, read on the forward strand.
AGGAAAAAGTCAGCTGTGGCTTTCCCTAAGCGGTCTTTTAGCTATCATTGTTATTTGCTTATTTTTATTTTATTTCTTCATATTTCATAAATAGTGACCACATTAGGAAATGGTACACATCTAGTGCAGAGTTGTTTCTATGCTTGACGGGTAATACAGTGTGGTACCTTGGCTCATGCAGTTAATTTATTCCATGATTCTGATGTTTGGTTGCTACCAGAACTTGGAAACAATTCTGTGACCAGAATCGTGGAAGGAATTAAGTACATGAACCAAGGTACCGCTGTATTCTTTAAGAGAGACTAAATTCTCCCTTTGACAAAGACAGGTGACAGTCTAGAATAGGGTCAAAACTTTCTGTAGAGAACCAAATAGTAGTGTATGACCATACTACCCTTAATGTGCCCAATCTCATCTGATCTTGGAAGCTAAGCAGGATCAGGCCTGCTCAGCACTTAGTAATTAGATGGGAGAACCAGACAGTATACTTTAAATTTTTCTGGCCATATAGTCAGTCAGTCACTGTTGTAACTACTCAACTTCGTCATTACAGTGTAAAGCAGCCATAGACAATGTAGAAATAACAGGCATAACTGTTAAATAAAAGTTTATTTACAAAGATAAATGGCAGATTTGACTTGACCTCATAGAATGTAATTTCTGACCTCTGATCTAAGGTTACTAGTAGTCACTTATGGGACCCCAGTTGATGTTCCATCTAGGATAGACTTATATACAATAATACCTTGGTTCATAGATACTCTGTTTGCCAAAATTTGGCTTGCGCACAAAAACTTGATAAAATTTTGCTCTGTTCACAAACTCCACGTTAGTTGAAGAAGTCAACCATGGCCATCTTCCCTACATAAACACAAATGCAGCTATGTTCTCAAAATTATAAACAAATTTATGAACTGAGATTGTGTGTTTGTGTGTATGTGTGTGTGTGTGTGTGTGTGTGTGTGTGTGTGTGTGTGTGTGTATGTATGTCTTTAAGATTATCTGAGCAGCACTTGGACTTTATAACTTTTAGTTTGAAATGAATTGAAAAATAATCTTGTTGATCATTTTCTAAACCCTAATACCGTGTTTTCTATATAGTCAATTCTGCTCATGTTATATTTTGGTACAATACCTAATAGGCAGTGTGCTTGTACTTGGTCTTTCATTCTCACACACGTTTAGGAAAGATACTCCCTGTCCCCACCACATGCACTTGAACCATCTGATTTTTAGTCTTTCTTATCCTTACACACTGCCGTTGTGTTGCCATTTGATTTCTTGTTTTTCCTTTGTTTCTAGCTCTGGGCTCTGTTACATTTCATTATGCCAACATTATTTGATTCACATGAAGAATTTAATGAATGGTTTTCCAAGGATATTGAGAGCCACGCTGAAAACAAATCTGCCATTGATGAGAGTGAGTACTGTTAGGAGCTTACTTCTCTTCTGACCTATAAGTGTGTGTAACTACATAAATATGTATTTTCTTCTTTGTGAAAGATTTTTCTCCTAGTATGTAGGGAACAATGAGTAATTATTCTCTTACAAATTAAGTGCTTTGATATATTTAAAAGACTCAAAAACAAGTTCATGTATGAATTAGCTACTCTGTCTTGACTATTTAATTAAAGCACTGTAAACTGAATTAATAAAATGGTACATTTTGGCTTATAGCATCCTTAGTTTCCACATATCCTGAAAAATTTATATTGATTATATTTTTGTGTAATGGGGTGTGCTTTTCCTATAATTAAAAACTAAAGAATACTAGAAGAGCCATTTATATTATTTTTCATATAGTGAACTTTTTTGTTTTGTGTGTGTGTGTGTTTTATATTTTTGAGAGAGGATCTTGGTATTAGCCACGCTGGCCTTGAACCTAATGGCAATCTCCCTGCCTCCATCTCCTAAGTGCTGCAGTTATAAGCATGTTCCATCACGCCCAGCATATAGTGGACATTTTAAACTGGCTTGTTAATACTCTTGACTTTGTTGATTTTCAGAATGTTCTGAGGTATTTATTATATAAGATGACATCTACTAACTATAACTTTAAGTGAGTTTACAAGTTAATTTCAGAGTTTTGATGAAAACCTCAAGCTTCAGAAGGTATTTATCAGATAGATCTTTAGAAGAACCCTGTTATTGACAAAATGATCCTAAAACATTCAGAGAGTGAATGCTAATGAAAATAGAACCTAATGCATTTTTCCAGTTGACTGCATAGCAAAATGCTATAGGAAATTAAAGTTTCTTAGTTTTCTCAGTGGAAAAAAGTCCCAGTCTGCTTTTACAGAAGCCAAAAGGTAAAGAGTTTAGGAAGCCAGATGAGGTGGCACAAGCCTATAATCAGAGAACTCGTGAGACAGAAATAGGATTGCCTGAATTCGAGGCCAGGCTGGGTTGCATAGTGAGTTCAAGTGAATTGCACAGCAAGACCCTGTGTCAAAAACAACAAAAATGTTGAGGAGAAATGAACATGATATTTTTCTCTTTTTAATTTTTGCAGTACCAGGGATTGAACTCAGGACCTTATGCTTACCAGGCAGGCATGGTGACAGTGAGCTAAATCCCTGTTCCCTGAACATAGTTCATGTGTGTATTGAGTTAATAGAATGTATTATTTATTTGGCCTGTTATTTCAGATCAGCTCTCTCGTTTACACATGATCTTGAAGCCATTTATGCTTAGGAGAATCAAGAAAGATGTAGAAAATGAATTGTCTGACAAGGTAAGAAGAAATGACCTAGCCACCAATTCAGGGATAGGGCGGGGTATTCCTTGGTGTATATAGCTGAAGCATGATTAGTTTGGTTGAGAGGTGACATTTAAGCTTGAATTAAAGAGGACTTAAAGTGAGTCAGATTATCAAGGAAAGTAAAATTTTCCTCTTTTGTTTAATATATTTTACTATTGGAAAAATTGAAGTAGAAGAAAGACTAGTAAAATGAATCCCCTGGTATCTGTTGTACAGCTTCAACAGTGATAACCTCAGTCATCTCTAGCTCTCTTGTTTGTTTGTTTATTTTTTGGTGCTACTGGGGATGAAACTCAGAACCTTGCACTTGCCAGACAGGCACAGCACCACTGAGCTACATTCTTGGCCCCCTCTGACATAAATTCCAGATTCTTTGATTTCATTTATAAGTATTTTCTTCTGTTTCCCAGTACTAACTATACTGGGGATTGAACCTGGGGAGCACTATCTATCTATCTATCTATATACATACATATATATATACATATATACATATATATATATATATGTATGTATATATATATGTATATAACTATATATCCCACCCTTTTAAATTTGCTTGTGATATAGGATCTTACTCAGTTGCCCAGGCTGGCCTGGAATTTGGAATCCTCTTTACTCACCTTCCAAGTAGCTCAATTATAGGCTTGTGCCACCATGCCTGACGTCCTGCATTAATATGTTCATATATATTGGTCTTCTGAAGAAGTACATAGCCACATATCATTAGTATCTCTCCAAAAGAGACAATCCTAGGACAGTATCATGTATTCATTCATTGTTGAGATATCTTTTGTGTTCATCTATCTGTTTTTCTTTCTTCTTTTTGAGAATTAGCTGAGGATTTAGCTTAGTGGTACCATACCTGCCTAGAAAGTGCAGGGTTGTGAGTTTGATTCCTAGTACAGGGGCCGGGGGGAATTAGGTGGTTGAGCTGGGTGTGCTAGCATGTGCCTATAATCTGAGCACTTACAATGCTGAGTCAGAAGGATTGTTATGAGTTTGAGGGCATTCTGAACAATATAATGAGATCCTATCTCAAAAAACAAAAATAATGTATGATAAATATTGTGAAATAGTAAAATATTCAAAGGGAAAGGCGGGGGTTGGGGTAAGTAAAGAAGGGATAGAAAAAGTTTGAAGACAGTGAAAAGGAAGGAGTAGGGATGGAGGGCTGGGGGAAAAAATGAGAATTCATATCATGTACCATATACTGGTGCTTTTTTTTTTTTTTTGAAGATAGGGCCTCACTTTGTAGTTCAGGCTGATCCTGAGCTCATAGCAATCCTCCTGCCTCTGCTTCTTGAGTGCTGGGATTATAGGTGTGAACTACTGTATCTCGGGCCCTGTGGTATGTAGTACTGATTGCTAGTGGGTGTGAGCCACTACGCCCAGCATTGTGGTATCTTGTGAGGCAGATGCTGGAAACACTGAGTTAAATCCCTAGCCCACAAACTTTCAGTACCTGACAAAACTTAATTCTTATTTTTCCCATTCCCCTGTCCTCCCAAATCCCTCATCCCCTATATATATAAGCTTTGTTTCCTTTGTTATCATCAAATTTTTTCTTTCCCTTCTTTACTTACCCCTACCCCCTTTTCCCTTTGAGTATTTTCTTACTATTTCACAATACCTATCATACATTTGAGAATTCATTTACATAATTAATTCCTCATACCAGAGAATAAAACCAATTTTTAAAAAGGAAAACAAAAGTGAAGTGTGGTGGCACACACTTGTAATCCCAGTACTCGTGGCAGACTGACAGAGAGTGGATGCAAGTTCAAGGCCATCCTGTCTCCAGAAAACATTTTAAAAACATGTGGTTTGGATTGTAATTTTTTTCCTAATACAAAGTAAATGATTTTGGTTTATAAGTAACCTTTTTTGATCTTCTCCAGAACTTTGTAATGTACTATTAATTCCTGTGAATTTTTGCTGTATTCTTTTTTTTCCTGGCTTTCCATTCTTAGGGGTTTCCCCATCTTCCTGAGATTCTACTTGTTAAAACTGTCCTGTCTACCTAAAAGATATCTTCCCAGAGTCTTGGTAGTTAGTATCTGTTGTTTTCCTCCTATTCCTGTCAGAATATTGGGTCATTTTCATATTAGAAACTGTAGAAGAGTGACGTGGGGAGGTAAACCTTCAGAGAGAGAACTGTACCTTCATTTTATTCTTAAACCTCTCATCTTGATAACCATCTTGTACTTTGTCTTTCTGCAGTTTAAACACTTTGTAAGATTTCTGTGAGGATTGTAGTATAATCTGGACAGACCACAGGCAGAAAGACCCCAAATTAATAGTAATGTAGACTGGATCTAATGAAGGCCTGCCATAGGGTCTTGGGACTACTTAGCAGTAAATTTCTAGGTTGAATTAAAGGATATAGGAAATGCAGAATATCAGGTATGAAAGAGAAGTCAGAATTCACTAAAGTTTGTCTTTGGACAACTGAATGAATTACAATACTCTTAACCAATTTAGCGAATTGTTTAGTGCAGAGAGAGATAGAGAAGGGAAGGAGGGGGAAACAGATGGACACAGACAGGCAGGCAGGATTTTGAAGGGGGGTAGTGTAGGGAATTAAACCAAGGGCAATCAAACCAAACCACATTCCCATCTCCGTCCTTTTTAAATTCTACTTTGACTCAGGACCTCACTGAATAGTTAAAATGCCTTGGCTATGCTCAAATTCCCTATCTTGCGTCAACCTCCAAGGTGGTGAGATTACAGGGATGTACCACTATTCATTCCTTGAAAAATATAATTGCTTTTTCTTAATATACTTAAGCAATTATAGTCTGTCTGAATGGTATTTTTGTAGTAATTGAGAAGATGGAGTAGGGAATATTTTGGAACATTGGCGTATGTATTTTTTTCAAGTTACTATGAAAATTGGTAATAGGTGCTATTGGCAATGGAAGAGGTTGGTCAGGGAGAGCATGTAGAATGAGTGGAAGATAATAAGTTAAGGAAAGAGCATTGTTTCTGTTCAGAAACACACGTATAATAGGTTTATAGAGATAATGAGCTCAATGTAATGTTTTTTTAATCATAATCTAGTTTGTATGTGTTTTCAACTTTAAGCTGATGCTTTTTTTTTTACAATTGATTTTTCCAAATATGAATATTCTTGCTGCTTTTTATTTTTATTTATTTTTTTCTTGCTGCTTTTTAGATTGAGATTCTAATGTACTGCCAGCTGACCAGCCGACAAAAGCTATTATATCAGGCACTGAAGAACAAAATTTCCATTGAAGATCTGTTGCAGTCTTCTATGGGGTCGACCCAGCAAGCACAGAACACCACCAGCAGCCTCATGAACCTAGTAATGCAGTTTAGAAAGGTAAGAGCTTAGCCCACCTGCCCTGGTGTTGTCTTTATCACCCTACTTCAAGGGAAAGGTTTGATGCCAAATAAAGACTGGGTGAAAACAAACACTCCCGAAGATAAGCACTCAGGTTTGGGGATTCCCTCATCTTTTCATAGAGTGCACTTGACAGTATTGTCCTATTTCCCTTCCTCCTAGGTGTGTAATCACCCAGAGTTATTTGAACGACAAGAAACTTGGTCTCCATTTCATGTTTCCTTAAAGCCATATGAGATTTCAAAGTTTATCTACCGTCATGGACAGATCAGGGTGTTCAACCATTCACGAGATAGGTGAGCAAGTATTAATATTTATTTACTCTGGGTTGACTTTTTTTTTTTTGAGACAGAGTCTCGCTTTGTAGTTCAGGCTGGCCCCAAACTCACTATGAAGTCCAGGCCAGCCTAAAAGTCACAGCAATCCTCCTGCCTCTGCTTCCTGAGTGCTGGATTTAACAGGTGGTAGTCACTATGGCCAGTATTGTGATGTGTGGTTACCAGGGATTGAATTTAGCACGTTGTGCTCGCCAGGCAGACTGGAACCACTGAGCTAATCCCTGGCCCTCCTGGGATGACTTTTTTGTTGGTTTTTCTTTTGCTTTTTGTTATGTAATTTGGGTTTCCTGTGGCTAAGTAGGTAAATTTAATGAAAAAAGTATGATTTTCCAACAGTGAGATTGGACAAGTATTTTTGATATGAATTTGAGTGTGATTTAGGCTTTATTCAACAAGATGATCTTAAAAGCTCTATCCACTTCTAGTAGGCTTTTGACTCAAGAAGAGTATCTGTGTCCTTAAATCATATATGAACAGAAAATGTACTAAAGTAACTCCATATACTGAAATTGGTTGTGGTGGCACACAGATTAGAGAATTGATTGGATTTAAAATTGATCAGATTTGCTTTCTTTTTGAAGTCAGCAATAATAGATGTAGTAAAGATTGAATTGTTAAGCTAATGTGCTAGAGATCACTTTATTCAGAAAATTGATGTGTGGTTTGTTTTACCCTTCTGAATTAGGATGTTCTTGGCTTTTGGACTTTTTAACACACTTCTTGAGGTTTTTTCTGTGTACCCCATTTGAGAGCCATGGACTTGAAAAGCTCCTTTTACAGTGAAATAATATAAACTATTATAGAAGTAATCATCAGCATGACCTAATGATACTGAAATTCAAACATATTTAATAGGTTGGCTGAATACTTTGTGATAGCACCAGGTTAATACTGAACTTGATCAGAGGAGAGAAGCCATGCTGTAGTGCCCTTTGTTTAATATGGGTATCTGATAGCTTACAGTGCTAGAATTGTGATCATCTGAAGTCAAATGAGACATTTGAACTTACATTATCTTTGTAAACTTTAATTGCTTTGTACTTTCTGACATTGATGCCATCATTTACCTGGTAATAATGACAAGAAATCTCTTAAAAAGTAGAAACAAGGCCGGGGATTTAGCTCAGTGGTTCTGGTGCCTGTCTTGCAAGCGCAAGGGCCTAGGTTCGATCCCTGGTAACCACATATAATACTGGGCATGGAGACTCACCCCATCAGCAACCAGTACCACATACCACAGTGCCAGGCGTGGTGGCTCACGCCTGTAATCCCAGCACTCAGGAGGCAGAGGCAGGAGGATTGCTGTGATGTGACTTTGAGGCTGAGCTCAGGGCCAGCCTGAACCACAAAGCGAGACCCTGTCTCAAAAAAAAAAAAGTAGAAACAATTTCATAACTAAGACTTTCCATTGTTTGGAGCCTCTGGTTTAGTTAACTTTCCAATATTTGTATTTGAGTTTGAATTTATTTTATTTCATTCACAGGTGGTTAAGAGTTCTTCTTTCTCCATTTGCACCAGACTATATCCAGCAGTCTCTCTTCCATAGAAAAGGTATGTTGTGGATCTTTGGGAGTGAAAGTATGTTAAGAATTTTCCAGGATGCCCTTTGTTTTCCTGAATGTCTGACTTGGAACTGCTTTTGGCTTTACCTGTGTGTTGGGGCTTTATTTATAACATCTTGGTAATATTTAATTAAGTAAATTAGTCATCTTTATCTGAAGGCTTTATGATTTGTGGCTATAACATGAAGCAATAGAACATAGCTGTAATTGACCTTCCATCTTTATTTTCTGCGTGCTTCTTAAGAATTTCTTGGTCTTGAAACTTGACACTGGACTCTTACTAATGAGACTTCCTTCCTTCCTCTTTAGTCTAGGAAAAGAAGCTGGTCATCTTTGAATATAGTCCAAAATATTAAAACCAAGGCTTAGAATCTTCTTCCTTTCTGTCCTATCCTTTTCTTTTTTGCAATGATAAAAAGAAAAGGTAGTTATACTGAGATCCCAAGACTCCAAAGGTAACTGATTGAACTGTGTCCAATCTGGCCTATATATGCTGTATCTCATAGACCTGCTTCTGCTACCTGTGGTTATAGTGACACCATACCTAGATCAAACTCTTTGGAATATCTTTCGATGCTTAAGTCAAAATTTGGCAGTTAGGTAGGGCTTAATGTTGATACTATCTCCTGATCGGTATTCAGTAGAATGTTATTCTTTGATATTCCAGGTATTAATGAAGAAAGCTGTTTTTCTTTTCTTCGCTTTATTGATGTATCTCCAGCAGAAATGGCCAACCTTATGCTTCAGGGACTTTTGGCCAGGTGAGGAGTTTGCTTATCACTTGATAAGAGAATAGGTGTGAATAAACAAGGATGATTGATGAATATTATAAAATAAAACATTTAATATTATGTGATCGAAGCTTCTCATTCCCCTCGTATGAATACTATTTTTTAAATTAGGAAATTGTAATTTTCTTTTGATTATTTAATTACATGATGCTTCATGTTCATATCTTAAGTGAAGAATATCAGCAAGGTATGATGGCGCATGCCTATAATCCCACCCTCTGAAAGGCTGAAGCAGGCAGATTACAAATTCAAACCCAGCCTGGGTGACCTAGTGAGACCCTGTCACTGTCAATGTCAGATTTTTAAAAAGGGCTAGAATGTAGCTCAGTGTGAAGTATCAGGGTTCAGTTCCTAACACCAGGGGAGGGAGTTCTACTACATATCTAGACTTTTTTCCTATGCTATCAGATTTTTGAACTCTCTCATTTTTGGTTATTTTTTAAAGTTTTTCCTGTTTCCACAAGGCAAATGATAGATTATGATTGATTTAACTGGTAGTGACCACAACATAGCCTGCCTCAAGTATCCAGAGAATTTAATTCTTTCTTATTCTTTGACATAATGCCTTTCACTGACCTTAGGACTTTCTGTTTATGGAATAAGAACCTCAATACCATTTGAGGTCTGCTTACTGTGTGGATGTTTCAGGCTGTGACTTTCTGGGATAGAATTGAGTATTCTTGATTTTTTTTTTTTTTTTTTTTTTTTTTTTTTTTTTTGAGACAGGGTCTCACTTTGTGGTTCAGGCTGGCCCTGAGCTCTCAGCCTCCAACTCACATCACAGCAATCCTTCTGCCTTTGCCTCCCAAGTGCTGGGATTACAGGCGTGAGCCACCATGCCCAGCACTGTGGTATGTGGTACTGGTTGCTGCTGGGGTGAGTCTCCACACCCAGTATTGTTATGTGGTTACTGGGGATCGAACGCAGGCCCTTGCATTTACAAGACAGGCGCTGGAACCACTGAGCTAAATCCCCGGCCCAGGCTCAGTATTCTTGAATATTGAGTAGAGCTTTAGCAGGATTTTAATGTTCATTGTAACAAGCCAAATTATGCCAAAGAGTTTATAGAACAAAAATGGAAAACAGCTTTAGCTGAAAATAAGATCGAACTGTTGCTAAAATTTTTAAGATTTACAGAAAATATGTCAAGAAGAGACATTCTTTGGAGAGTTCCTCACTGCTGTGAACAACCCTCAGACCTCCATGGAGCACTGAATAAGCATGTCTGCTGTGGTTTGTTTCAGATGGTTAGCTCTTTTCCTGTCTCTGAAAGCCTCCTACAGGCTCCATCAGCTGCGCTCCTGGGGAGAGCCAGAAGGGGAGAACCCGCAGAGATATCTGAGAAACAAGGATTTTCTTCTCGGAGTTAATTTTCCACTTTCCTTTCCCAACCTTTGCAGCTGCCCTTTGTTAAAGGTAAGCAATTATTTGAACATAAATTACCTACTTAGGACCCCTTCCCTTTTGTTGAAGTCAGTGACAGTGATAAATCATAGCCTATAGAGCCAGAAGTTCCTAGAGGAGTAGGTACAATGCATTGAGTTATTAATTGATAATTAACTACTATTAATAATCATTATATAATTAACACAGCTAATTATCATATAATTATTGATAATATAATTGATTATAATTATGATGTATTGTTTATTGATATTATTTATTAATTAATAATATTGCAATGTTTTGAGTTAATTAATGCATGTTTTGTGTATGTTTATATACATATTCATGTGTCTTTTTTCTTTTAAGTTTTTTTTGAGACAGGGTCTCGCTTTGTAGTTCAGGCTGGCCCTGAGCTCAGCCTCAAACTCACATCACAGCAATCCTCCTGCCTCTGCCTCCCGAGTGCTGGGATTATAGGCGTGAGCCACCACACCCGGCACTGAGTTATGTGGTACTGATTGCTGCTGGGGTGAGTCTCCACGCCCAGTCTTGTTATGTGGTTACCGGGATCGAACCCAGGCCCTTGTGCTTGTAAGACAGGCGCTGGAACCACTGAGCTAAATCCCTGGCCCCTCATGTGTCTTTTGTACATGTGTATATAATCACCCAGTTAAAGATAGAGAGACTTCAAGCACCTAGAAGTTTCCTTCATACTTCTTCCCATTTAACATTTACAAGTTTAGAATATGATCACGATTCTTCTATTATCATAGATTATTCTTGCTTATGTTTGAACTGTTGTTTTTTCTAGTGTATACTTTATTGTGTCTGGATCCTTTTAGTTGATATTATTCCTTGTTGCGTATAGCATTCTTTTTTATTGCTATGAATTGTTCCATTGTCTGAATAAATCACGATTTATTAATTTGTTCTACTGTTGGTGAATATTTAAGTTTGTTTAGTTTGGGAACTCAAGAATTAAACTGGTATTCTCGTTCTCATGCATGATGTTTGATAAGCATAAACACTAGATGGTTTTGAGCTTATATCCAGGAGAAGAATTGTTGCACTATCTGGTGTATACATGCTTTGATTTAGTTGTTTCTGCCAGGCACTTGGTTTTATGAATTTATACTCTCAGCAGCATGTGAAATTTGCTGGTTTTCAGCATCCTTGCCTGTACTTGATGTTGTTAGTCCTTTTGATTTTAGTTGTTTCTATGAATTTTTGTTGTCTCATTGTGAATTTTTTAAAAAGTTCTATGAAAAATATTGATGTCAAGCACTTATTCATACATGTATTGGCCAATGCAGAGGAAGTGACAGGGAGAGTGGCTGGAAGTGAGGCTATAGGTAGAAGACCAGATCATGTGGGACCTCCAGTATAGCTAAGAGTTTTGATTCTATTTTGAATAATTCCTGGAAAGTAGAGAAGTAATCAGTCTGTCTAACATTTAATGTTTAGAATTTTGGTTATTTTTATTGTGTCTTCTAGAAAACATAGATTACTTCATAGTTAATTGCGTTGGAGTGCAGGACATTCTTTGGCTAGATGAAATGTGTACCACTGTACAATGAAAAGCCTAGATAATTTCCTTGTTTTCCCATTTGATTTCTCAGGCATTGCTCTATGGACTTTTTTGATCTTTGGAAGTAGAATTAGTAATGTAAAAGGAGAAAAAAGTTGGGTCCAGTCTGTTTGGAGTAACATAGTCTGTGATGGCAGTGTGATTTCTGAAAGGTGAAAGGATTACTGATTAAGTCTGATGAGGAACAGCGTAACCTCCAAAGGGCTAATTCCTTCCCTCAACTCCTAAACTTACTAATACATGTTACTAAAGTAATAAAACTTTGTGTGTTCTGTTTGGTACAGAAAAATTGCTCTCTCAAGAATTTGTCATGCCCTGTTAACATAAACCCTTTTATCTTAGCTAGCAGTTAGACAGACACATCACTTGTATTCTGTGTTTTCTGAAAATATAGTTGTGTGTTCAGAGTGTCTATTTAGTAAAGTCTTTATGTCAGTTAAAGTTCCTGAGAAATTCAGATAGGGGTAGGATGTTTTATAGAAAGTTGGTAAAACCTAAAAGATTGTGTAATTAGTTGAAAGTTAGTTTCATTTCTGTTTTTTCTTTGATTTGATTTCATGCTGTGGATAGATATTGCTTCTATAGTGTAGTATATAAGAATGTACATTACCTTACTGAGCCAGTGGGCCACATTGCTAAGAGCTCATATATAGAGATCTTTTTCTGCTTTCATGTTCATCATTGTAATCTCCAGTATATTTCATATTGAAATACCAACCAGAAAATATATTTGACCAATTTATTGATCTGATAATTAATTTAAGACTCATTTCTAAGCAGTCTCTGTTCTCAGCTATGCAGAACACAAGTAATCTCAGGTGACTCCTAGTCTAAAAGATTCAGTGAGATCCTCAATACAGAATTATTTGTTGAAGTTCAAGTGTAACAATTGGTGAAGATGTAATAAAGCCCAGTATGTATACTGTGGCTTTTGAAATTCCATGAATTTCAAGCATACATAAATATTTTATATACATATAAATTTTAAATACATATATTTTTAAGCTAAATTATTTCTAAAACAGTATTTACTCTCCTATATAATATTCCCTGATTTTTTATTCCATTTTATTCTTTAAAATGTTTGTTGGAACTTACCAGAAGTTGATTTTATGAACTTTACAACTTACAGTTTGAGAAATAATTGTGATAAAATAGCCAAGGAATAGAGAAAGAGTATTATCATGTGAAAGATTCTGTATCTTTTTTTTTTTTTTTAATAGTAAGAGAGGAAAGAAACCATCTTACTCAACTTGAGCTGCCATGTCATAGTAGCTGAGCTGGGCATCGTGGCCTGCACCTATAACCCAGCACTTTGGTAGCTGAGGCAGGATTGTCAAGAGCTCAAGGTCAACCTGGGCTGCATAATGGGTTCATGGCCAGCTTGACTACACAGCAAGACTTTGTCTCAAACAGAAACATACAAATAAACAAAAAAAACTAAAATACCTTTTACTGGGTAGCTTAAGCAATAGAAATGTATTTTCTCAGTTTTAAAAGCTGGTAAGGACTTTCTTACTTCTTGCTCTTCCCTCCATGGGAGAGAAAAGGTAAACAAGCTGGTGCCTCCTCTTTTGCAGACACTAATTTACTCATCATGAGAACAGTCTTCTAAATGCCCCATCTCCAAATATCATTACATTGGGGGTTAGGGCTTCAACCTAAGGATCTGGTCTTTAGGAAGCTTCACTCTGTGAACATTATGGGGAAGTACAGAAATCACTCAGAGTTACGCTTTTCTCAGTACAGAGTTATTCTAGTGTGCAGTTATTAATCAAAGTCCATTTCTGACAGTGTGTATATTTATAGCTTGTATTCAAAGATAGTTTAAATGAAGTTTAGCAAGTTTGAAAGAATCAAATGATTCAAACTTGAGCAAAGTAGTTACGGGAACACTGCTTTCTCTGAACTGAGTTTTTCTTATTCAGGAAAATTTTTCATACAGTGTTGCTGTTGTCTCTTTTACACAGAGAATAAAAAGCAATTTTACATGACTAATCATTGTGAGAAATTTTTTCATTGGAAACAATGTTGTATTGTGAATTGAATTTTCATTTAATTTGGCACCCAAATTCTGATTTTATCATTTTATTTGTAAGGATAGTGAGGACATGATAGTTTCTCTTTGTTTTGATTGTTTTTGTTGTACTAGGAAATAGAATAGTCTTGTTTTTAAAATGCACAGAAATTATGTTTTAAGCTTTTATCAGAAGCACATGTGAGTGGATCTTGGGTTGCATGTTCCAGGTCATTCTTGAAGGTGATATTTGGCTTCTCAGGCACATTGGCCTGCCAGAACAGATAAGCAAAATGCAGAAACTGAAAGAGTTACCATGAATTCTTTCTCATAAAAATCCAAGTAATAGTTTTAATGCAATGTCTTTAAAACTAGCAAGTTATCTTTGATTAAATTTCTCATATTCAACCTTTTTTTTTCTGTCTCAGTACTAGAGATTGAACCCAAGACCTTTGTAGTGATCTAGCTATATCCCCAGGACCTCTTTTTAAAACTTATTTTGAGGTGGTGTCATTAACATCGTCAAGTTAGGTTTATTCTCCTGCCTCCACCTCTGAGAGTGCTGGGATGACAGGCATGCTCCACTACACCCAGCTTCCCATATTCAGCTGTGTCTTCAGACTGAGGTAGAAAATCATTTTGTACCTTCTCTGCCTGCATTTGTTTTACAAATTATAATGTTGTTCTGGCATTCTGTCTCCTCTCATCAGATTTCCCATGGTTAAATCCAAATAAAGCCTTCAGTTCTTTTTCCTCTGGGGAGACAGATAAGAGTGTTGACTTGGTTGTGTGTTGTCATCTTGTTTATCATAGGCTGTGGAGCCATACTGAAGAATCTGTCTCAGTCTTCCTTTTCTCTTTCTCCCCATGAGCATAAATGAATCTGGATAATCTGAAGCTCTTCCCCTTCTCCCGTGTTATGTTCTAGTAAAATCCTTGTTCTCGGGGCCAGTGATTTAGAACAGTGGTTCTGGTGCCTGCCTTACAAGTGCAAGGGCCCAGGTTCGATCTGTAACCACATACAACAATGCTGGGCATAGAAACTCATGCCCAGCAGCAATCAGAACCACATGCCACGTGCTGGACGTGGTGGCTCACACCTGTAATCCTAGCACTTGGGAGGCAGAAGCAGGAGGATTGCTGTGAGTTTGAGGCTGAGCTCAAGGCCAGAGAGACTATCTCAAAAAAAATCTTTGTTCTCACCCTGCAATTAATATTAAATTTGAACTGTGTGTTTACAGAATTCATGAAACTACCATTTTCATATTGCCAAGTTCAGGATGATGGATAAGCATCAAGGACCTAAGAACTAAGCTAAGACCCATATCGCTTGGACTTAGGGGTGTTTGGGACAGAGTTTATTTTAAATCTTTTGATTTTAATGCTTTTCTGCATTGTGTTCCTCTTACTTCTGTAAGAGAAAAAGCCCACATTACTCCTTATATTTCACTTAATTTTCTTTTTGCTCCATATTGCTTTTCTGTGCCACAAGAAGTAAAGTGCAGTATTGAAGAGTGATCTCACAGTGTTTTTTAAAAATCCTGAGCCAAGTATGGTGACACACACCTGTGATCCCAGCACTTGTGAAGCTGAGGCAGGGGAAGTGTCATGAGTGCCAGGCTAACTTGGGTTCCTTGGTGAGTTTAATGCTAGCCTGAACTACATAGCAAGACCCTGACTCAAAAGACCAAAAAATAATTAAAATAAAAATCTTTCACTTAGAAGAATAAAGACAAAAGCCAGGACCTGTAGAAATACATACATAGTCATCTCTTTTGGAGAACATATATTCAACTATGCCCAATTAAATATCACAGTAAAAATGATGGTTGGCAGAAACATTTGCCAGTATCAGTTCTGTTATCCATGAGTCAGTGAACTGTTGTTATGGTGATGGTTTACTTAGGCATCATAAGTATTGAAGACTTTATTTATTGATTTTTAAATTATAAGTTGTGATCTGTTTATTTTTCTATATTTGTTACATTTCAGTTCAAATAATAAAGATGGTGTAACTTATAAGGAAAAATATAGCAAAGTAGATGAAGTAAACAGTTCTAAGAAAATACAGTTTGTCAAAACTTAAGACACAGAATATCTGAAATCTGATGTTTTTAAAAGAAATTAAATTTGTAATTAAAATCTTTCCACAAGGAAAACAGATACATTCACCAATTAATTCTGCCAAACGTTTGAGGAATAGTGCCATTTTAATCAGCCTTATGTCCAGACTTACCTTCTGTTGTTCACCTTTTATCCTAGAAAAGGGACCATTTATGCAACCCTAGAGAGCCTAAATATCTCAGAGAAATGTGGGACATTTCAGATTTTGCAATCTAAAGCATGCAAAGGATCTTAAAATAGTTGTTTTCAAAATAAAGGCAAGTGTTAAAGTTTTATTCTGTTAAGTGCTTTGAGATCTTTACTGGCTCTGGCTGTTGACAAAAGAATCTCTCAAACAAGACGTTTTCAAAAACTTCCTCTAAGGGCCGGGGATTTAGCTCAGTGGTTCCAGTGCCTGTCTTGCGGGCGCAGGGACCCGAGTTCGATCCCCAGTGACCATGTAACTATGCTGGGTGTGGAGACTCATGCCCAGCAGCAACCGGTACCACATGCCACAGTGCCGGGCATGGTGGCTCACGCCTGTGGTCCCAGCACTCGGGAGGCAGAGGAAAGAGGATTGCTTTGGTGTGAGTTTGGGGCTGAGCTCAGGGCCAGCCTGAACTACAAAGCGAGACCCTGTCTCAAAACAAACCTTCCTCTAAATGTTAATTTTCAGCTACAGTATCTATGTATCTATCATTGTTTTGTGAGATCATGAGTGCTGTCAATGCCCCTAGCAGAAAGTTCTGAGAAGCTATTGTGTGTTTCTCCATTTTATTTTCTCCCTTTTTGTTTGTATAAAGTATCTGTGAAAATAGAATCCATGTAGTATAACGATTGATTTATAAACACCTACACCCTTTCATTTAAAGTGAAATCTTTTTTCTTTTTAAAAAATTTTATTTTGTCCTGTTTTAAATGAAATATGGAGAACAAAGTGTGACCTCTGGTTGATGGAGTAAGTCTGTAGGAGAGGGGGAATCAATCTGTGTGTTTTCTGCACTGTAGTATGGCAAGAAGTGTGCAGTTGTGGGGGCACCATCCTGGCATACTTATTTCACTCAAGGTTTTGCATAGTGCCAGCGATTGACTGACTGGAAAATCCTCATTTCACTATGTGCACTTTGAGGTTCTGGCAACAAGACACACGCACACATCTGCCAGTGCTTACAGGGTAATGAAACATTCAAAAGCATAAGAAAGGGACAACAAAATAGCAAGAGCTGTGACTGCATTAAAAACAAGTCACATCCCCCACAGTGTGACATTCTCTTTTATTTTTTTTCTAAAAATTTTTTGTGGCCAAAATAGACTAAAAAAGTAATGAACCTTCCTTTTTTCATTCCTATACTCCAAGCATCTTATACAATGATATATAATGTTTTTTGTCTCATTAAATTTTTCTGTGTCTAACAATTCATGTCAGTATGTGAAGGAGAAATTGGATAGTATGGTACCAAGAACTTCTTGTCGTAATGAAGATTGATGGAACTTAATCTAAGAGAAAATAATCTATAAAAGTATTTTTGAAAAATATTTTAAGAATACTAGGATTTCTCAGAAGCAAAGTCCATATGTTTGTGAGCATTTTGAACTAGTGAGATACAGTTTGGTTTTTGTATTTTCTTTCAAATCTAGAATCAGAAAGCTATAAATCTTCTTGAATAAGTGACTTCCCATAAGAGTACCAGGGCCGGGGATTTAGCTCAGCTTCTTGCGCCTGTCTTCCAAGCACACAGGCCTGGGTTTGATCCTGGTTAACCATGTACAATAATGGTAGCATGGAGACTTGCGCCCACCACCAATCAGTACCACATACCACAGTGCCAGGCATGGTGGCTCATGCCTGTAATCCCAGCACATGGGAGGCAGAGACAGGAGGATTGCTGTGAGTTCCAGGCTCTCCAGGGCTACATCATGAGCTCACGGCCAGCCTGAATTACAAAGCAAGACCCTGTCTCAAAAAAAAAAAAAAAAAAGAATACCAGTTTAACCTAGCACATTAAGACAAGCAGATGTGTTCTAAATTGAGAATGACCACCCTGGAAATAGAATTATTGTAGACAAACTTTGTCCAGAAAGGTAACCTGAGAATGTTTTGTTAAGACTCCTATGTTGACTGCTTTCTCTCTTTTGCAGTAAATAACTATGTTGTTAAGGGGAAAGAATTAAAAGATGAGAACATTCTCTAATTTTTTGTGTCTATGTTCTTGGAATGTAGTAAGAAATAGATTTCTGCTGAATTTTGCTGTTTGAGAATACTCAAAATGAGGATGACCGACACAGCTCCCTGACAGACACATTGTGTACTTCCTGTTCTCTAGCCATTGGTAAATAATTCAGATATCTTTAGATGAGCTAGTGTTGCTACCTTAGCCCCTTGCCCAGGTCTGGTCTGAGTGGCAGGGGCATCCTAGCTAGTAGCCGGAAGTGTTCCTGTTCCTGTTCTCTGGCTGAGACTAGCAGAAATTAGTAGAGCTGTTGTCTCTTTTCTGAAAGCCAAGGATGTTTAAGAGAATTTATTGCTGATACCAGAAATATGCTGTTAGGAAACGATAAAAACCTGGCTGCTATTTTTGTCTTTTTGAAATTTTTGGTTTGTTGGTTGTTCGGGGAGTTTTTTCCTTCATTTGTGCATTAACAGTAGGATTTGGGGGGTAATAATTCTAGCTGTGTATATTCATTGTTGGAAAACAGAATGACACCTAGCCCAATAATCTTCATAATGTTCCTCACAGAAAGTATTTAGGTGATAATGGACATACATATGTAGAAAAATGAATGAACATCAATGAGATGCCAGCCAAGATGAAAACACCGATTGAAAACCTACCAGAAGCCTAAAATTCTTCTCTGAGTAGTGATAAGGACCTCTGTGACTATAGAAAAAGCCAAACATGTTAAAGTTATGTGGGCTCAGCAGTGTAATGAAGGGTTATAAAAATTTCCATAATTTGTGATTAGAAACCACTGAAGAGAACTCTGCCCTCCTGAAAAAATAACTCAAGTGTTGAATTTATATATGACCATTATTTAGAAATTGTTGATTCCTTCATGGAGGCCAGTCACGATGAATTTGTCCAATTGGACAACTTGAGATGACTTCTCTCAAACCATGATCCTAAGGGACTAATTTACTTGATTTAGTAGGTTTAAGCCCTGTGTAAAGTAGACTCAAATGAATGGGAGAACAGGTATGTAGTGAACAAAGAAGCCTCTAAGAGATTTGTTACTGGAATTACAGCAATTATAGTCCTGCAGCAGGCAATAGTTGCTATTCTGATCTTGTAGCTTGTTTTCTTGACCTTAAAACGGAATATAAATTAGACTCCCTTTTGTGTTATCTTCCCCCATATGGTTAGATTACCAGTCTGTCTTACTGAAAAAACCACAGTGGGCTTGGTCAGGAGTGCAGATCCAAAGATAAAAGGTCTAACATTGCACTTATTGATTTGCATTAATGAACTTCTGCATTTCCAGTAGATCCCACTATGGACTTCTGTGTATGTTTGAATATTCCAAACGTGTCTATGGCCATACCACCCTGAACATGCCCGATCTCGTCTGAATATTCCAAACTTAAAGCCTTAGTATAAATGTCTGTAAACTGAACTTTTAACATGAACTATAGTGAAAAATTTGTACTTTAAAATGATTTCTGGGGGTACTAAAGAGATCCTTTCCTGTTTCTATTGATATTTCTGTGTAAAGAAAAGTTATATTTGCTAGGATTACATTGCACTTTGTTAAATTTCAAGTTATTGAATTGCTCTTTAGAAAAAAATTTTGAAGGAAATTGTGTTAGTTGTCATTGTTGAAGATGTAAGTTCACATCCTCAGTGTAATAAATGAACTCAAGGGCCGGGGAGTTAGCTCAGTGGTTCCGGCGCCTGTCTTGCAAGCGCAAGGGCCCGGGTTCGATTCCCCGGTAACCACATAACAATACTGGGTATGGAGCAACCAGTACCACATACCACAGTGCTGGGCGTGGTGGCTCACGCCTGTAATCCCAGCACTCGGGAGGCAGAGGCAGGAGGATTGTGATGTGAGTTTGAGGCTGAGCTCAGGGCCAGCCTGAACCACAAAAAGCGAGACCCTGTCTCAAAAAACCTAAAAAAATAAAAAAATAAAAAAATAAAATAAAATAAATGAACTCAATTTCTCCCCACATAGTACAAAGTGTGTCTTCTTAAGTGTTGTGGTTCTAGTTTATAATTAACATTGCCTTTTCCAGAACTAGAATTAGGATGATACTTGCTTTAAGGTAGATGGATAAAACCATATTTTGAAATCATTACAGGTCTGAACTATATTACAGTTTGATTCTGATTAGTGGTTGT
>PVIR01029984.1:0-20650 GCA_004026965.1 Petromus typicus
TTCCTTTAGTTTGTAAATCAAACTATTACATACGTGTATTTTATGAGACATTACCTTACTTCAGTAGCCAGAAATATTATTAGTGCACATTTTTCCTTTACTTACATAGCATATAAAAGATGTATGTCAAAGATTAAGACTTACTGAAATCGACAATTTCCATGGATCAATCAAGAACAAATCTTACTTTTTTCCCCTTTGAACTGAAGGTGGCACGGTGAGCACCAGTGATTGCCAGGAGAGTCTGGTGCCAATGCCTTCCTGTGAGTGATATGCTAGGAGTTTTACCTATAGTTGTCCTCCTAACATTAATATGAAAGTCAATATGAAAGTAAAAAATTAAGTAATTGTAGAGTACCATTTCTGTTTACACTCAAAGCCCAGGCATCTGAGGGTGTCTGAGGACATTTAAGGACATGACCCACTCTCTGGGACATGCACATAAGGGCCATAGTTATTTAAGAAGGGCCTAACATACTCAACCATGTACCATGGACAAGGTCATGCAGCAGACATTAGTCTCACCAAGTCTTAGTGAGCAGATAAGACACTATAACTCCTGGAAACTAAAGAACACTGTAGCTTTTTAGCAGCTGCATTTTCTATGTAGCTGTTTTGCTGAAGGCACAGAAACACAAAGCTCTGGAGCTCCAGCTCCAATTCTCATATTCTGATGCTGTCTTGGGGCTGATGAATGACTCGCTGTGTGTTGTTCTTATTGGGGAATTAATATCTCACTCATGAAGGACTGTGTGGACTAACTAGACCCTCCACAGGAGTCCTTGAGGAGGCTCGGA
Source organism: Petromus typicus (assembly GCA_004026965.1). Classification (NCBI taxonomy): domain Eukaryota; kingdom Metazoa; phylum Chordata; class Mammalia; order Rodentia; family Petromuridae; genus Petromus; species Petromus typicus. The sequence continues at coordinate 798 of PVIR01029984.1, forward strand.
CCTAGTCTCACAGTAATAGTTTAGGATTATTATGAACATGGCTCGACTTTGCAGATCTGGGAGAATCTTGCGGACTCTTGGGAGTATGACTCACAATTTGAAGAACTACTGCATATGAGAGCCATCTTAGAAAACTGCTGGGAACACTAACTGTTCCATACCATAGCAACCCCTCCTTTGAGGCAAAGCTCTTTCTCCTGCTGCAAGTGGCTCCAACAGAGGTTACTCTCTTGGAAGTTGCGTCTATCTCCAGAGTGGATACCGTGCAGTGTTTCCATACTCAGTGCACAGTCCCAAGATCCCTCAGTTTGGAATAAGAAAATGGCCCTAGAGTTGCTCTCTGAGAGTGGGAGAGTATCTCATCTGGCTTCTGACACACCGATGGAACACCTCTACAGAGAGAAGAAGCTAATGTAGACTAGGGTAAAGAAGCTTGGCTTTGAGAGAAAAGGGGATTTGGTGAAGATCTGATGGTGTGCCAATCTTGTTTCACCTGTCTGAGACTGACTACCTTGTCCTTTCCACCACAATGTGTGGACTTTGATAAATGTATTTTTAAAAACTTGCATTTTCATAGTCTGTAGATTTGTCCAAGTAAGCTTTTGTTTCTAGCACATTTTTATCACCATAACTTGTAACACATTTTAGTAGATTCTGTCTCAGGTTATGCTGAATTTATGTTTTCTCAACTTCTTTAAAAATATTCTTGATTATAGTTTTATTCAGATCATTCATAGAGGCTGAGATTTCATTCATTTCAAACTAAGTTTTAAATTCTCAAGTTAAAGACAACCAAGCAGTCTTGGTAAAAATAATTAACTCATCAAGAACCAAAGAAATGGGTCAGAAATTATTTTCCTTAGTTTTTGATTTGACTATTGGCGTTGATTTTTTTTTTTAATCTTCAACTTATAGAGCAATTTGTGTCACAGAAAGTCTAACAACATTTACTTTCTCAGGCCATCCTTTTTTTGGCTAAGTAAATAAATACAATTGTATTAAATTACAATTATTGGTAAGTAACTTTTTTAGTTTGGCTAATGAATGACTTGAAACTTACTTCCCTAGACGCTTCACTCTGATCCCTGTGAATAAATTATCCTTTAATCAGAGTGAGAATTTGAGCAATTTTCCTGTTTGAGGATGCTGCACCTTGTGAAGAGTGTGACACTTGTGTAGTCTGGTTGGCAGAATATGCCCTGTTCTTTTAACGCCACAGTGGCCTGATACAGCACACACAGCACAGTGTCCTCTGGCTCAGGTGGAGGCCTCTGATTCCCTCTCCAGCTTCTGGTCTCCCTATTTGTTCTGTCCCTCTCAGTGAGCCATCACGGCCCCATCTGTCAGTATGTGACACTGCTGAGGGAACCTTTACTAGAAGCAGAATGAAAGGGACCTGATTTGAGCTTTCCAGCTCCAAAATGGTGAGCTCAGCACATGTCCCTAAGCATTATCTGGCCCCTAGTATTTCATTACAGCTGTGGAAAGTGGAGGAAAAATCTTTGTCTTCTCTTTTCCATGGAGCTGAGTGAAGCTCTTACAAATTACCTCCGTATTTCCTTTTGCCATTAGGTATGTGTATCTTTCTCAGTCCACCTTTGTACAGAAGCTCAGCCAAACTCGAAAAGCCTCCACTCCATGAATTTAGTGACTGCTACCCCATTCTCGGCTTCCGGTCACCCTGTGACTGGTAACAGAGAGCATCTTCAGTTCTGGCCAGTGCGGGCTGCTCTACCTGGAAGCTTCAGTCCTACCGTATCCATGCCTCTGAGATTTTCTCTTGCTTTCTTTCAAATCCTACTAGATATTTAATAGGGAAAGATTAGAGTACTTTATTCAGCATTTTGAAGACAGTTTGTCCAGCAGGTGGTTTTTTAGAACAACTAAATCTTGATATTTACCCCCCACCCTTTTTTTTTTTTTTTTTTGAGACAGTGAACTCACTTTGTAGTTCAGGCTGGCCCTGAACTCAGCCTTGAACTCCTCTTGTCTCTGCCTCTCAAGCACTGGGATTATAGGCATGAGTTACTAAGCCTGGCATTGTTAACAGGGATCGAATTAGGCACCTTCTGTTTGCAATCAAAGATCCATGAACCACTGAGTTAAATCCCTGGCCCACCCTTTTATTTTTATTTTGCCTTTTATTTTCCCTAACTTAACTTCTAATTTAAATCTTCAATCCTTAACTTTAGTCAGTATTAAATCACTCATCTTTCTGGATTTTTGTTTTCTGAGATAAGGTCTCTCTATGGACATCAGGCTGGCTTTCAAGGCATTATGTATGCAATCCTCCTGCCTCAACCTCCTGAGTGCTGAGAGTATAGTGGTGCACCACCACGCCTAGTCATCCTTCTGGATTTTTAAAACTGTAGTCTCAGAATCTTACACTGTGCTAGCTGGCTTTCTTTCTTTCACTGAGCTACATCTTCAGCACCTCAATTCCTATTTTCAAGCAGAAACAAGATGGTTTGATTACTGGTTGTCTGTCCATTCTCACATCTAAGTCATTCTTGAATACCAGTCATCCTCTTCAATGTGGTCATTCACATACAGGAGCTTCCTGCTAAAGCTGAGGGGCAGAAATCTTCCCAGGTACCTAGAGGCTCACCAAACCAGTCATTTCATTATTGGGTAGTTTCACTCTTGTACCGGCTGTACCTAGGAAATAGGTCACAGGTCCCCTCAGTAATCAGACCCCTAGATCCCTCCCTTTGCTCATTATTTTATCCTCCTAACCCCAGGGATATCTTGTTTCTGGGAAATCATATTCTTTTCATGATTCTGGCCTAGATACTTTGTCCATACCCTAATCTTCCCCCAGTTTTAGGGATTAGGTCTACAGAAACAAAGCCTGAAAGATGACCAAGCACCTTCTGATTTTGGTGCTGCCACAGTCCTTCCTTGCTGGCTCCCCTCCACTGAGGTAGCAATGAGAACTGGCTTGGCTGACATGTTTGAATGAGGATAGGGTAAGACAAAGGCAGAGTGGTGTCAAAAACTTGGATCAATAGCTTTAAATTTGTTGCTGTCTCATTTCTGAAAGATGAGAGTGATAGTTGCAAAAACCTGATTGTAAGCGGAATACAGTAGTGATCAAGGAGGGAAAAAAGACAGATCTGAGGATCTTCTGTGGGTAAAAGCAATGGGCTCTACCTGATGATCCATGTGGCCAAGGGAAGGCAGGATCCATATCTGGCTTCCCAATTTCTGCTGGACCCATTCTGGACCCTATTTAACGAGCTATGGAATTCCACAGAAAAGAGGGTTCTGAGAGCCTTGTCATATCCATTTTCCTACTTGACCACAGAATCCTAACTGTGAGTAAATAGCAATTCTAAGAATGAAAGATATAAAAACTAACCTTATTACTACCTTCCTCTCCAAAGCAGCTCGACTTTTGTGTATTTCTTTGGTTTTTAACATAGCTATCAGTTTTTAAACATCATCCATCTTCTTCCATATTTTACTCTTTGGTGGAATTGTTCAACTATTGAAAATGAAAAAAGTGACATGCTACCAAATCTTGGAACTTTTGTGATCTTGGGGTGATGACTTGATCATAAATGTTTATGATCAAAATAAATTTCTATTGTCAAACTTTTGAATTTCAAACTTTTGAATTTCAAACCACAGAAACTGATTCTAGATAATTTAAGAAAAGAATGTAAATAACTCAAAATGGAAAGTTAAATATCAGGCCTCCAGAACCAGAGAGTGTTCAGAGAAAGGGTAGCAGGAAGTGTCCTTAAGGTCTTCAGGAAGAATCATCTTCATGTGTTTTCTGCTGATTAGAAGTCTTGAGTGAATTGGTTTGATTGGTCTTACTTGTGCTACATGCCACTCCTTGGTCAAAGATGTTCCCAAAGGAGGATAAGACAGCACCACCATAAAAGCAGAAGACTAAGGAATGTAAGGAAAAGTACAGTCTTTGGGGTAAAAATTATTTGGATTATTCTGTAGCTCTGTTCTCTCTTCTTCCCCCTTTTCTTTATTCTTCTTTGTCTATCTCCCTTTCTCCATCTTTTTTCTTTTCCTGAGAGCAGGGGTTGAACTCAGGACCTTGCACTTGTGAGGTAGATACGGTGCCACTGAGCTAAATCTTTGGCCCTGGCTTTTGATTTTTGATAAAATATCTCTCCAAGCACTTCAGGTTGGCTTTGAACTCACTGTGTAGCCTAGGCTGGCTTTAAACTTGTTTCAATCCTCCTGTTTCACCCCCTTGAGTGCTGGAACTACAGGTGAATACCATTGCACCAGGCTTGGGTGACTCTATTTCTTTCAGCTAGTGAAGATACGAGCTTTGAGTATTCTCTGGATGCCAGTGCTGTGGTCACCCTTTCCTCAGTATGTAATTAAGTTTGATGTTCCTACCATCCTACACATAGTAGAAAGCAAAATTATAGCAGCACAACTTTTCTAAAAAAAATTTACCCCACATCACTTCCTCCTTAATTTAATAACTAGTCACTAGTCTGCAGGGAAAAATAAGGCTGCGTACATTATTGGCTCAGTCCATCTGCCTTTGGGTAATGAGCATCATAAATCTACTTACTGTGGCCCTCGGGTGTGTGGTCATCAGTCAGATGAGCCAGAGATTCCTGGCTATACTGACAGCCAGGATGGGTGCCATTTTCGTTAAATGGGGACATGTGGATTATCCAGGGCAAGAGAAAGCTAAGCATGCAGCCACCATCATCAGCTGCTTCTCCACAGTGGCTGCTTGTGAGATCAGCAGTCTGGTAAAACCCCCACCCTTTTCTTATCTGTGCCTTGACACTAGAGATGTCCTCATGAGGACCCCACTTCTTATCACCCCATCTTGGGACATAACTGTTCCGATCATGTGTGACCAGAAATAATCTACATCTCCTCTAAGATGGTGTTGAGGTGGATGTTGGATCTGGCATCTCTTTCGCCTTCCTTCTTTCTTCTCCACAGTCGACAAGCTGGGGCTCTAATTGACCTAGAAAAAACCTCCCCCTCTACAAACTAGGGATATCTGCATGAATTATCATGTGACCAGACAACCAACATGTGTTATGTTGAGCCCCAGAAACCACGGGGTTTGTCATTAGTGCTAACAGCACTCTGAGTATCTTGAGAATCACTGGTGTGATCTTGATCCCTTAATCTGTGTCTATTTACTTTCCATTTGGTCCATTTGTTTACCCTCCATGCACTCAGCAAATATGACTGGGTGTCCCTCTTGGGTCAGGCACTGCACTGAGCCTAGTCATGAAAAGATGGGCAGGATTCCCTGCTGCTCATTGAGTTGGGATGGGTGAGTCAGGGGTGGGGAGTGAGAGGTGGGTGAGAGAAGACAGATGATGTACCTATAACGTGGGACAGGAAATGTAGAGGGGTGTCAGCCCATCTCTGTAACCCAGAAGGCCTCTGTGAAGGGACCTAGGCAAGATCAGAAATGTGAGAGGGAACAAGCAGACCAAGGCTGAGCCCTGAGCTTGGGAGAGGTGGATGTGGACAGTGCTCTCAGCAGAGGGAGCAGCTCTTGTCAGAGCCCTTGCACTGAGGTGTGCGCAGGCAGAGTCAGCTGGAACAAGAAAGTAATATTTTATATCACTGACAGGACTGTTTAGAAGACAAGCTGATGATAGCACCAGTGTTTGCAAAGGTATCTGGTACGATGGCACTTTCAAGGCATACTCTGAACAGCTGCCACTTGGATGGAAGCTTTTTGAGGAGCCAGAGGGGTGATTAGCTGCATCTTCTTTTTGTACCATGACTACACCATGGTGGAACAAGCCAGCAAGCAAGGAGCTGTGTCAATCCTTTGCAGCATTTAAGTGTTTAACACATTATTTTATCAGATAAATGGACTTACAGTCAGAAGCCCAAAGTGGTCACAATGATCCTATTGTCTTCTCTTCTTTCCCCTTCTCTTCTCTCTTTCTAAAAGACAGTCACTAAAAAACAATGTTTCCTTAGGAACAACTGCTACAGGAAGAGGATACACTGAGTTACTGTGTTGTACATTTATGGAAAATTACAAGGAATAAAAGTCAACTGCCTCATTTCACCTCAAAGGTGGGAGCTGTGGTGACTATGCTGTAGAAATATTTGCCATATCAAAAAGACTATTCCTGGGCCCCTCCCCCATCAAATGTACACATTGTTTTGGGCGCTGCTTCCATCTGCTTAGTATTAGTACAGGAGCCAGGGAAGCTGGTAAATATCCAAGCTGAATTACACTAGAGCTTGAAACCTACAGACACACAGAGCAGCTGGAAGAATTTTTTCTTAGGAGAGCATTAAAATGAATTTTATTAGACTGGGATTCGGTTTAAAGCCAGGAGCAAACCTATTGAATACCCATCAGCCCAAGTGAGAATTACTGACTGAGAAGGTCTCTGTCTCCTGGTTCCTTGTGTGCATGTAGCAGAGAAAGTGCTAGGGTAACTGCTACCTGTGATTGCATTCATGCTATGCTCTAGCTCCACAGAAGGCTGTTTAGACACCCGTGTGTGTGTGTGCGCGCGTGTGCGTGTGCGTGTGCATGTGCGTGTGGTATTAAAGACTGAATCCAGAGTCTACTTGTTGGGCTACATCCTCAGCTCCCTCCCTTCTTTTTGAGGCTGGTTCTTACTAAGTAGCTAAATTGCCTAGGCTGAGCCAAAACTTGAAATTCTTCCATCTCAGCCTTCCAGAGAGCCGGGATGGTGGGTGTACATCCTTTTGTTTGGGGATAGCACTGTTATACTGTAGGTCAGGTGGGAAGTAGTCTGGAGGTGGGTGATGGTGGGGTTTATTAATCTACTTTTAGCTGGTACAACTGTGTGCAAAACACTGTTTAGATTTTATTTGGAGAGGGTTAAATGGTTTCCTCCCAGCTTCTGACCTCTAGGAATGGAGCCCTGGGAGTTTCTGAGTCCTTGATCTCTGTCAGCTCTGCCAGACAGGGGTGTCAGACAGGTGTGTGTGTGTGTGTGTGTGTGTGTGTGTCCCATTCTTGCATTTTGTACTCTACTCAGGTATGACCCAGAGGAATTCTCTTCTCCAGGAACTCCAGGAACTGCTCAGCCTAAGCAGCAGGTATTTCCAGTTCTGTAGTCCACCTCTCCTCTGGGGCCCCTGTGTCCCAGTGTGGGGTCTGGGACAGAAGAAATCCTCTAGAGGAGGTTAGTTTGCATCTCTCTTGTAGGGACATGGAGACTCCACTGCCGCCTGGGCCTCCCACCCCTCCCATCAGTGATGGATGGATTTAAATTCAGTTTTGAAGGCCCCACTCAGCCACCAGGCTTTTCCCAGAGTGTGAGAGGACAGTCCTAGCTGATTGCAGCACAGGTGACTGCCCAGGCTGGCCTCCTTACCATCCCTCCTTCCCTGATGGCCCTGGGTGGGAGAAGGAACTGGTTGGTAAAGATAGGACAGTGAGCTTGCAGTAAATGGCTTCAGCCTCCTAGACTGCCAGGCTAATTTGTAAGAAAATAATGAAATTATTCCAATTGTCATGTATCGAGGATTAAAAAGATGATAACCTGACATGGATCTATCACATGTAGATGCTCAATAAATATTATTGTTAGAATCTCTTCAAATAGGTTCATAGTTTTTTAAAGCACATAGAACGGACCAACTTTACCCAAAAATGAGGCATCTGGTGCTAATAGGGGATCTTTGAGGATATCAAGGGCAGCTCTGGTTTTATTACACTGAGAAACACTCCTTACTTAAACCTGGCTATACCCTTTGTTTTTCAATTTGTAACTTCAAAATATACTTTTACTTTTCTCTTCAGTTGCTCACTTGTGGCAATGCCAAGGATGGAGCCCGGCCCCGGGCACATGCCAGGCAAGTGCTCTTCCACCGGAACACGTCCCCCAGCCTCAGTCTTCTTCTCAGATATCACGTAGTTATATGTCTTTTCAGCCTATAGTGTGACATTTCAAAACATGTGTATAATATCTACTGATCAGATAAGGGTAACTGGCATATTAATCACTCTAATCATTTCTTTGTGTAAGCAATGTGCAAAATTCTCTCTACTAATTATTTTTCAATTTCCAGTTAAGTGTTGTCAATCACCGTTACCTTGTCATCTTCGAGAACGTGCAGTTATGCCTGCTGCTCGGGTCAGCACTGGCCACTGACTGCACTCTGTCTCCTCCTCCTCCTCGTGCATCCTCCCCAGCCTCCTGGAGCCACTGCTCCTTCTATGCTCTCATTCTGTGAGATCGCCTTTCTTGCCTCTATATACAGGCGAGGCCAGGCACCTTCCTCCTTGAGCCCTGTTTATTTTGCTTTAGACAGTGCCCTGTGGCTCCCATGTGGTTGCAGATGGCAGAATTTTCTTCTTCCTCTCCTCCTCCTCCTCCTCTGGCTCCTCTTTCTCCTTCTCCTTCTCCTCCTCCTCTCCCTTCTCTTCCCCCTCCTCCTCCTCCTCTTTCTTCTTTTGAGATAGGGTCTCACTTTTGTAGTTCAGGCTGGCCCTGAGCTCATCCTTGAACTCACAGCCACCCTCCTGCCTCTGCCTCCTGAGTGCTGGGATTACAGATGTGAGCACCACACTCAGCACTGTGGTAGGAGGTATTGATTGCTGGTGGACGTGAGACTCCACACCCGGCATTGTTGTATGTGGTTACCAGGGATCGAACCCAGGACCTTGCACTTGCAAGGCAGGCGCCAAAACCACTGAGATAAATCCCTGGCCCAGAATTTTCTTCTTATTGTGGAATAATATTCCACTGTGCACACATATGCTTCTCCGTTGTTTGTGATTGTAGTAAGAAATGCGTACACTTATGAGTAGTCTCTACTTACCAGAAGAAACCACAGCAACGTGGAGCCCGTATATTTACACTAAGTACAGCATAACTCAGCTCCTCCAGTAGAAACCAGCCTTTCCTGACATTATGAATCATCCAGATCACATGGAGTTTCACAATACAATATTATTTTTCATTAAGTACAAGGTATTTAGTCAGTTTGGAAAAAATAATCAACATCAGCAAAAAAATCAGTCTAATAGCTCATTCAAAAAGCCACGAATAATTTTGACTATAGACATAAATAATGATTCATTTACGCAAAACTTATTTGGGAATAAAAATTTCAGTCATTTTTCTTATCTGAATAATCATATATTCTAAATTTAAGAAGTCAGTCAATGGGGCTTTATTGTTTTTTTAAAAATGATTTTCTGTGCCCACCTCAAATTTTGGCCATTGTTGTAGGAACTTTTATAATTAAGACCCGACTTGATGAAAACCATACCAGAAGAATACGGCTAACTGTGGTCTTCAGGGCCAAACAACCTGGTTTTTATTGGCGCAACTAACAATGAGTTTCATAAAGATGAAGTTTTGTTTTAAAAACCTCATCTTACTCCAACTTCAACTGATGCTCTTAACAGTATCTCTTCTGTTTCAGTGTAATGCATTTTTATGAAAAGAAAAAAGGGTGCTATAAAAGAAAATAGGCAGTTCAGCTCTGAAGCAGCAAACATACAAAAAATGGTCAAACCGTATGTCTCACGCACAGTGGTGACACTGCTCGGCCTCCGTGAGCATTGGACATACAGCCTCATGTGGCCCTCTATGGGTGGTGTCTGTGTTTTCCTCCCCATCCGCTGGGTCACCACATGCCTTGCTGCCTATAGCCCACCAGGTATGAGGCAGTATTTTCTGGTTCCTGCTGGATTCCATTTGCCTGACATCTTTGGTGAAATCAAGTGGCTCTTTTTCCATTCGCTGTTCTCCATCTGCTTCTTCTTCATGTCACGCTTTTGAATAGTGCTGTTTACCATGGATGGAGAACAGAAGGGTGGAGTGAGCACAGGCTGGGGACCTGGGCACTTGCTCGTCCAAATGGCATCATAACCTAGTCAGGTTATTGAACAGCCACCACCCATTCGGACAAACTTTGCTATGAGTCTCCCACACAACTTGATAGTTTCCTCTTTGTCTTGGTTTTTTCCTGGAGAACTTGGCTTTGGGACAGAGAATGCATTCTCTTTAGGTTCTGCCTGTCTGTAGGGAAGAGGGACCCCAGTGAGCAGTTCTGCATTCATAGATGGCTCGATAGCTTATTTCAGGCACTGGCCTCACTGGGCTGACAGCTGGTCCAGTGTTCTTCCTGAGTACACTTGTGAAACTGTGTCTGAACCAACTCAGTGTTTGAATCACTAGGCTGAGTAAAGGTCTCTCAGGCACATCGGAGGGCATCAGCCAGCCTGGTGAGGACAGAATGGAACAGAGAGGTGAAGGACAGGTGAGCTTATTCTTTGTTCTTGGGCTGTGATAACTGTCTTTCCAGCTCTTGGTCATGGTAGTTTTTCATTCTTGGGCCTTTGCTCTCCTGGACAAATGTAAGCAGCTTCTTTCTGAGTGCTTAGGCTCCCAGATGTAGCCCAAATCAGGCCTCCAGCTTTTCTGTGTCTCCTTCTTTGAGGTAGAAGATCAGAGGACTACTGTAATTCTCTTCATATTTGTTGCTGTGTGTATCCTATGTGCTGTACATCTTTGGAGAATTCCAAACAGTTCAGGAGGCTGCCATCAGGTCAGGGACCCCCACCCAACCAAGTGCACATAAATCACTTTCAGCTGCTGTTGTTGTCATTAAGGCAACAAATCAAATCCCCTGCTATTCCAAACTCATGCCTCTGATGTACACATTCTCAACTCCATCGTGATTCCTGCTGTTATCTCCGCACACTGGACAACTCCATTGCTGATGACATGGTCATCTGCTGAGTACTGTGGAGGAACATCTGATCTGAGCACAAGCTTTCAGTGAATGATGTCTTAAAAAAGATTCTAATAGGATTTCCCCAGTAAAATTTTGTATTGTTACATGTAATGCTCCTAGTCAATTTTTGTTTTTTGATAACATAGAGTCTGCATAAAACATTTGTCCCTGTGGTCAATACTAGAAGTATAACTTTAAAATGCAAATGAAATGGCTGAATCCTATGATGACTCTGTTTAGATTCTATCTTAAGTCTAGAAGGCAGTGTCTTAGCCCTTCTAGGTGACTGTAACAGAATGTGATGGCCTGGGTGGCTTATGGACAGTAGAAAATTATTTCTTACAGATTAGGGGCTGAGAAGTCCAAGATGGAGATGTTACTGCCGTTTTGGGGTGCTGTGTTCTTCTTAGGGAACCTTCCAGGCTCTTGTCCTGAATGAAGAATGGGATAAGAAACAAAGTAAGGAAGCTTTACATTCATTAAAGATGTTGAAGATAAGAAAGAAGGAAAAATGCTCTGCACAGTGAATGTGGATTGAGATAGGAAAAGGAGCACACTCTTGAGAGTACAGAGCAGGCCACTGGGAAAGAGAAGAGGCCATGAGGTCAATGGCTGCCGCCATCTGCCATTTTGACATCCGATCTAAGCCATCCTATAAAAAATCTGCTTTAGCTTGTCCACAATAAATGAAGATAGCATTCTCTGATTGGCCTCAGGTGTGGAGGGTGGAAGATATTCTGCACATGCATCCTGGATCTCCATGGCTGACAGGTCACACTCACTTGCCTACCTGCTTTGCTGTGCCCTAATCTCCTGCCTCAGGGATACTGACAGATTGAACAGTGAGCAAGGACCCCTTTCTGGGTACCTGGTGGTGCTTATGAGCTGTGTCCTCCTGTGTTAGAAAGGACTGGGCAGTTCTCGGGGGCTGTTTTGGAACAGCACTAGCCCCTTCCCAAAGCTTTACAGCCTTACCCAGTCATCCTGCAGAAGCTCCTAATACCCTGGTGTTGCTGAATAGATTCAGATTGACTGGGGGCAGGCATAGCGGTCAGACCATGGTGGGCAGAGTCATGAAGGACTCACAAACTCTGTTCCCTTTCTGGGCAGCCTTCTTTTCCCTGAGCATTAACTTCACAGCAAAAAATTCTGAGGTTGTAAAAAAAACTATTTCAGTAATGCAAAATACCATTATCAGTCAATGCATGTTGAAAATAAAAACAAGTTACAGGAATTTAAATGTGGATAAAATACAATAACTTTAGTACCACTAAGAAGAACTTGTTCCATGCTGAATAGTTCTTGAGTAAATTCAAAACTCCACGATCTCAAATGGTAAATGAGAAACAGTCTGATTAGTTCTGACAGTGTATTTAAATTTAATTAGCTTTACTTTCTTTCTACTGTGATAAAAGCACTTAACTGCAAATCTAGCTCTTCAACAAATATCAAAGTGCACAATATAGTATTGTTAATTATTTCTAATCAAATTCTACATAAAAAAATTGAAGATTCCTTGGCCCAAGCTAATGAGCAACTTGACAAATTTAAGCAACAGCTAAGTAAACTCATCTCCCTAAAATATCTTTCTTCTTCTCTTCCTCTAGATCCTCCCTGTATGGGACATGACCTTTCTAAGAAGGAAAAAGTCCTCTCCTGATAAAGACTGTCCAGAATTCTGGTCATGAAATGACTTCCAGCATCCAGCTCTCATTTCTGGGCTCAAGTTCTCAGCCCACACAATTTACAGGGGTAAAGGTTACTGTGGCTCATGATTTTGGAGGTTTCGTTGATGGTTATCTGGGTCCAGTGCAGAAGTGTCCTGGCAGAAAGGCTTGGAGGAGAAATGCCAATGCTGGGCACCCCATCTGTCCACTGATCAACCCAGGACACCATAATCCAATCACCTTGCGCAAACCTTGCCTCCAAACACACAAGACTTTGGGCGGCCTTTTAGAGCCAAACTGTAATACACTGGATTTATTTTAAAAGTGGAATGCACTCTCTCGACCCTTATCTAAGTACAATAGTGGAATGGTCTTCAGAAAGCATACTTTATGGAGAATACCAAATCCACATCAGAAGTCTTTCTGCGGCCTCCGGCCCTCACTGTTGACATCACTTTCCTAGAGCTGCTGTAGCAAAGTACTTGAAAGCATTTAAGGGAAATTTATTGTTTTGTTAGCCTGGGGCGTACAAATGGGTAATCAAAGGGTTGCCAGAGCTACAGGCCTTCTGAGACCCATGGGAAAGGATCTTTCCTGCTTCTTGTAGCTCTGTGTTGGCCAGCAGCCCTTGCACTCACTGGTGGGCTGTCACACCACTCCTGAGTCCTCCAGCTGCCACAGGCCAGCTCCCTCCAGTTTGTTCTTTGTTTCTCTAGTAAGTGCATCACTCACACTGGGTGCAGGGCCCATACCACACCGGCATGAACTCATTGGAATCTAACTAATTATATTTCGAAGACCCTATTCTCTAATGTGAAGTATAGGAGTTAAGATTTTAACGTATCTTTTTTTTTGTCATAGGAAGCCCCATTAAGCACATAAAGGCATTTCTAACTATAAAAACCCCTCACCCTTTTATGCTGGAATGAAATGGATGAGCCCTGTGGCTTTGATCCCTCTCTTTGGAAGGTGTCCAAGCCAGGACTTGGTCTTGGTCTGGCTGCAGAGGCTTCTACTGAATGAGCCCTTGCTTCCCCATTTGGTTCCTCACCCGATGCAGACTCTGCTGCTGACTACAGTCCTGGTTTCTCCCCGATGTCACAGTTCCCTGTTGTCTCACCCTGCATCCTGCCACTTGGCTGTGTCTTCCAGGAGAAGGAATCCCACTGTCTCCCTCAATTTGGGAACTTTCTGACCTCACTCAGACTGATGAGCATGCTTGCCCAAATGACTTGCTGATGGATCCCATCTCAAAATTAAAATTAAATTGAGGTTTTTCAAGCAGGATGTACTGTCATCAGTAGAAGGTTGAGCATTTCTGAGGCAGGAGCCAGTCAGATGGTAGAACTTACTGATCCTTCCAAGTCATCCCTGCAGCCAAGCATCAGATAACCACAAGCATGGTGATACACACCCATAACCCCAGCTCTCAAGAGGCAGAGGCAGGAGGATCGCTGTGATTTTGAAGCCAGCCTGAGTTAAATAGTGAGTTTAGGGTTACCCTGAACTACATACTTTGTCTCTGCATAAAAATACAAAATATATAAACAAAAAAGAGAACAGATTTGTTTTTTCTAAACTAGAACCTCAGTATTCAGGTTTAATTGCTTAATAGTTTACCTCGCGTATCACTTCAGCAGTGTGTTTGCTTACATACTAACTACCCCGAGCATTTGCTTGGGTAAGTGTCATTTCAACCCATCAATTATTGTATTTAATAATTTTGATAAAATTTTTATTTTGATATTTCCCATTATATTATATATCAAGTTAGCATAAAATAATATGACATTTTTAGTCATCTTGTATTGAAATAATTGGAGTTGTAAGCAATTAATTGCAATCTGGAACTTTGGAATAAATACGTAGGTATTGAGTTTGGGTGCTCAGTCTCTAAAAGGTTTACCATCACTGGCCTAAGATAATCAACTGACAAGGAGAAAAGGTTGATCTTGGCTCAAAGTGTTGGAAGGTTCAGCCCGTGGCTGATCAGCTGCTGCATTTCAGAGCAGTGCTCACTGAAGGACACGACCTGGTCACCTGAAGGCTTCTCAGAGGCTCCACTCTGAACGATTCCACTACCTCCTTGTCACACATTGGAGGCAAAGAATTTAACAACTGTATGTTGAAAGACACTCTGTTCTATATAGACCGAAATGTGCTTAAGAAAGCTTGCATGATTTGGGGACATTTCAGAGACAGAAAGGATTTCTCACCACTTCTAATACCCTGTCAAAAATGGGCAACATTGTACAGTGCTCTAAAATGTGCTTCTAGTTCTGAAAGACATGGCTGACATAAAGTCTGAGACACAGGTCCGTGGCTGTGAGATAGTGGAGAAGATGAGGGGTGGCCAGCAGGCTACTGCACCAAAGTAGCAGTTTTAACTAAGGTTAAGATATTAACCAAACAACCCAAGAGAAGTCTCTGAAATGATGCAGAGACCATTGTAAAATATTAAGACTTAACTGCTGATCTGGAAAAAGGCAGAGTGGAAAATGTCTGGTTCTATTCCCCACTCCTTGTCTGTGACAACACCCCACTACCTGTCAGTAACAGCAAATGATCAACATCAGATGACTGCAGTTGGGACTTGATAAATCTCTCCACAACTCTACTCAGCCTGACACAGGTGAAATTTTTCCTCTTTTCTGTAGTCAACATGTACAGAGAGATTTAAATAGATAGCTGATGGTCATACACCAAAGAACAATAATGTAACTCTGGGAAATGGTGAGCACAAGACAGAAATTGGAATAAATACTTAAAGATCCATTGCACACTCACAAATGAATTATTCCCAATTTCCACTCTCTATAACATTCAAATATCTTATAGTTATCCTTTCTCTTTTCAGAAAGCACAAAAGTTTCAGTGTTTCCTTACCAAAAAGTTACCATACTTATCACCACTAAAAATCTGCTAGATTTTGTGTTTCCAGTCTAGAGTAACCATAGGAGCTATTACAAAAGAATTAAGTAAGATTCTTCTCCCTACTCAGAAATTACACAAGGTGCTCATTGCATGAATGCCTTGTTTCTGCTGTCTTCCTTGTTCTCCATGTCACTCTAGTGGGTACTATTTCTTTTGTATTCACGTTGCCTGATTTTGCTTGCTTTAATCTAATGCAGTCTTACCTCTGTTCAGGAACTTAATTCTTTTCACAGTTCTGGTTGCAAACTGAATTGGCTGAGATTGCATGACAACCAAGTCAAATTTCCCCATCAGGCCACCATTGAACCTAACCGTTGAATTTGTTTTGGTTCTCATCCAATTTGGTTCGCCATCAGAATCATGGAAAGAATTTAGTTTGCCAACTGAGGTACCACTGCACTTCATATATGTTAAGATTATTACCCTGAGACTCGTGTCCATAGGGAACCTTAACTCTATTAGTTACCACGATAGGCAGTTCTAATACAGATGCAAGCTCTAAAACAATGCCAGCTTTGATTATTCATTCTTCAGCCTGAGGAAACTTCCGAGTCACTGTTTATTCAAACACTCAGAGCAGTGCTCCCACCTGTGGGAATTGCACAAACAGAAAGGGCTGTTGAGAAATTTATCACCAACTTTGGCAGAAGTTAATGCCAACATCATCTCTATTTTAGGTGGAACACAGAGAGGCCTCAGGTCATTGGCAGGAGCAGTGATAGCCAATCTCTTTGCTCCTGCTTGTGATTGGTCAGTCACCAGGGCATCTGAGCCATTGCTGCTTCTTGCTCTACTTACAGCCCTGAGACAGTCAAGCTATTATGCTAGGAGGCTGATCCTCATGGCCTATGTAATTTGTTTTTGGCTTGAATTGAGCAGCCAGAGTTCCTGACTCAAAGCATTACACAGAAACGAGTAGCTCTTGTTTGGTCACACTGCTTATTATTCAGGGTCCTTGCACTCTATCCAGATTACCATGGTGACATGATAAGAAGCATTACTTGATCCTGTAGCATAATTAAGTGGGTGAGTAAATGATCCCTACCCAGTGGAGGCTGGGTCTCTTGCTTTCTGTGGATTGGTCAGCCTCTTGCAAAAATGGTCAAAAGAGGACATCGAGAAGTTGAATGGGCAAATAGATCTCAGCGACCTCTGACAGTAGATCTCAGCAACACTCAGCCTGGAGGCCAACCACACCCTTTTTAGCAGGTGCCCCCAGTGGTCAGCACTGCTAGGTCCTGTTTTCTCCCTTTGCTTCCCATTCAGGATCAACTAGGGAAACAAACATTTTCCAAATAGTTGTTTGTGGTGTCCTGCTTTTATCAAGCCCTCCTCCAGCTTTCTCATGCCAACAGTTCCCATTAGATCACACCAGAAGCTTCCCTCTTCTGATTATAAAGCATTTGCACTCACCGTTCATCTCTCAATCTCTGCTAAGTGCAAGTGGTGACAGTGGACTTTCTGCTGTGAGGGTCCTGAATAAATAGCTCTGGCCTTTCAGCAGCCTCTGACAACTGCCAGCCAGGGTCTTAGATTTGTTTTCAGTTATGCAAACAATAGAATAAACAGAGAAAGTCACACAGTTCGCCTCAGTCGTGGAAGATAACAATGGAGCATGGCAAGGAAAGATTCTTTTATCGAAATAAAGGAAAGGTATTTTTGAAAAATGGCCCAGAGATCTTCTGAAAGATGTAAAGGGGAGGAAAGTAAGAGATTTGTTTGGCTTTGTAAAATGACTTGATGGAGTCCTTATTTTTCCAATAAGAAAAGAAAGAAAAAAGTACTCCGTGCTTTGTATTCAAGAGCAATCTTCTTACCCAGGTTCTAAAAGCACTGTGCAAAAGTCATTTAATGTTGAGTATTACAAATGCCGTCTCAAAAATGAGAAGTAGAAAGCACCATTGATTTTGCCAGTGAGGAGAATAAAGATTTTAAACTCTACCATTTAATATTTTAATAATTGTTTTGGTCTAATTATTGACTAAATTGTATGGCAGGCTTTTATACATTATGCATGTTCTATCAACCCCTAATGGTAAAATGCAGTAGTTGCTGACTTTTAAATTTAATCTGTTTCTTCTTAGTATGTGAAGAAAGCTGGCAGTAGGTTGCATCTTTATATGGAATGATTTCATGGCTGGGAGAAATCCTTGGCCTACCCCTGTCAATGCTAGTTTTTATCATTTTGAATTTATTCTCCTTGCCATGATTCTACAAATGAGAAAAGTCCTTGCCACAATCTTCATTTTTCCACGCTAGTCTGGAAGAGTGTGTCAGTGGTATATAAACTGGGCTTGAAAATCTAATTCTTTGAAGCCAAATTCCTGCTCTGGATTCCTTCAGAGAAGTTCCCCACCAGCTAAACCACTTCAGAGAAAAGGACTTCTCTCTATAATGTACACGTTGCTGTATATTATTTTAAAATTACAACTTAGCTAATACAGTGATTCTTAACTTTCAAGAATGCCTGAATATTATGCGGAAATTTCAAAAGGTTAATATTGAATTCCATAGCAAATTCATGCTAGCTGTGGTACTTTCAGCAGTAAAGTAAAACACCAAGAAAGTTTTTTAATTCCAAGATGATTGACCAAAAAAAAAAAAAAAATCTGTTTACATTAAAAAAATTATTTTTGAGACAAGATTTTGCTTTTGTAGTTCAGGCTGGCCCTGGGCTCACTATATAGCCCAGGCCAGCCTTGAAATCACAACAGTTCTCCTGCCTCTGCTTTCTGAGTGCTGGGATTGCAGGCATGAGCCACCACACCCAGCATTGTGGTATCTGGTTAGCCGGGATCAAACTCAGGATCTTGTACTTGCAAGGCAGACCCTGGAACCACTGAGCTAAATCCCCAGCCCAAATCTGCTTATTTTAAAAAGTGGTCCATCTTTTAGGGTCTTGGCTTCTTTACTGGGTCTGGTATTCAAACAGGATCACAGGTTTTGGACACTGTGGCCTGGTTGAACATTACAGCCCTGTTCAGTCTGAGTATTTTGCTCTTAATGATTTCTGTTGGTATAAATGTTGATATAAGACTTCATTACTAAATAACTCTGCACCATCCAGACTCAGCTTGCCAACCTGCTCAAGACTTTTTCCGTAATCCTTCCGTGCCCTTGTGTTCTTTTCAAGGTCTTTCATAGGCTCCTCCATTTCACTTTCTCTTCATAATTGCAAAAGTATTATATCTCACTTTTATGAGCCACACTTTTCAAGAGTAGGATGTGAAATGTAAATATGAGTAGGTCTTTGAATGAGAAACTTATTAAAATAATATTGGTTTTTAATCTCCAGATGTTTGTCTTGTTGACTTCTCTCTACACACTGCACACTTGGTGGGGTATGGAGGTTGCAGAGATGTGTAAAATGCACTTACAGACTCATTGCAGGCCTGAGGAGCCCTCGACCAGCTGTTGGAGACCTACATATATAGCCCAGGTGGCAGGTGAGCTCCTCTTTCCTCAGATGTTCAAGAACTATTCAGTTGTGGCCATCCACCCAAGGAAACTTCCTTGCCCTGGTGAAGTTTGGCGGAATGGTTGTTGTTTTGTATGCCATGGGCTTTGGTCTTGGAGTAATCTCAGGATCGTTTCCTGGTGTTGTCAACTTGGCTTGTATGATGTAACTTCTGTATCGCCTTCCTGGTGGCTCTGTTTTCCAAAGCTGTACATACATAGAGCACATGGCACTTACAAAGGAATACACATTATCAAAGGTTCAGGATGATGTCATGACAGTAGTCATAGAGGAAATATCTGCATGTGAGTGCTACCCCCTTTTGCCTTAGATTCCCTGGGCTGTCAGCTCTACAAGGAGCTCTTCAGTTTGTTCTATTGGTTCCCACTGTACGCGGCTTGCTCCTTCGTGGTCTTCTTCCATGTCTTTTGACCTGTTCCAGATTTCTGCTTATTTTGAGTATAAAGCAATTTTACTCTGTCTTCATCCACTGGCCCAGTCTTAGTCATGCTCTACACAGCTCTCCTTTCATAACTACAATGGGTGGTAGACCAGTTGTTTTGAAAATAAGACTTTTTACCACACGAAGAGAATGTGGCTCCTGTGAGGACAGGAGTGGCTCTATGTACTTCCCCTGTCTCATGTAAATAGTCTCTATGCCAGGGATCACCATGGAGACCCAGATAGTGCATGACCTCCTACGACACCTGGGAGAAATGGCCTTAGGAAGTCAGGATGGCTTCCCAGAGATAGGATCTACTGACTTTAGAATACAAGTTTATCTGAAAGAAAAACATTTAATTCTAGCTTATTATGTATCAGTTTAATTAAGAGAACCTCATAGTTGCAATTAATAAGATAGGATGAATCATTTTTTCACCTCATATTTTAAACTACGTTGTTAGCCTTTTTGACACACTCTCATATTATTTAACCTTTTCCAATCCTCACTCTCATTGAATTTTATTTTGGTTTCAGTCTCTAAGTTTCTCAGCTCATTTCCTTGTCTTCATCTTTGAGCCCTTTGATGTTCTATTCTATCACCATAGTGGGCTCTGCTATTTGAACGTGATCATTTTACCAGGCTTGAC
>PVIR01029985.1:0-20604 GCA_004026965.1 Petromus typicus
AAAAAGGAAAACACACACATCACTCCTAACACACCCAGAAATCACTATGTGCATGTTAGTGTCAGTAGGGAAAGAGGGTATCATGGGCCAGGTTGGTGTCTCAGGCGTCCTCTTGGAGACCAACTGGGTGGGCATAACTTTGACCCTTCCCAACAGTGCCCAGGTTTCTAAAGCATTCACAGATAAAATGCAAGAATGTTGGGAATAAGCTTTAAAAATGCTATAGAAAATGGAAGTATTGGGGAGGGCGACCGGGCACAGCAGCTCATTACACATAGTAAAACACTGTCATATTTTATCATTTCCAACATAGTCAACCTAAGTAGAATAGTATAATCAAGTTGCATACCCAACTTTGCACTAAAGGCCAGGGGCGTGGAAAGCACACACACCATTGAATGATCGTTACTAAAATCTCAGGCTCCAAAACTAGTCTTCAAGGGACCCCAAACATCCTAGAACCTGTAGTAAAGTGTGGCCTTATCATTTTATCCCAGTATGAACTTAGGAATATATTTTTCCCATGTTGATAACCAACAAGTCATAGCCCACTTAATGGAGTTTTAAAATTATTATGGCCAGGTCTCTACTAGTAGAATTCCATGCCTTTCATTTTCTAAGTCAGTGGATATTAAGTGGAAAATATGCCAGGACCCAAAGTCCCCAAATTACTATCTTTTTTTCTCCTTCACTGTAATTTCAACCAGGGGTCATTCTCATTAAAAGGTCTCTGGGCCCCTGGATAAGTGTACAGTTTACACTCGCTGAGAGCTCCATGGCCCTTTCCTGTGCAACCAGGATGCCAGCTCCCAGCTGCTGTCAATTAACATTCCACTGGCTTCTCTGTCGCCGCGCGTTAGGCTTGATGGAGTCACAGGTACAGTCCACTTGGCAATGTTTCGATCACACATTGTGCTTACTGAAGAGCTACAGTCCTTAATGAGGCTTCATTCAAGAACAAAAAACATTTATTGAGTACTTATATAAAGGTCACAATAGCCAATAAATATCCCATTCTGATGACACTGAACCTTATTATTTTTAATGTAATAATAAAATTAATAATTTATTATTATATTTAAACACATTTCATTATATTTAAACTTGAGCATATTTTAAATAGTAAAATACAAGATGGATGACGTGAAACAGGGAGGTAGTCTGTAAACAGGAAAGGGGTCTGAAGATGTAAAGAGAAAAGGAGAAAAAAGAGAAAGAAAAATTTTAAGAGGTTTTATGATCATTTTCACAAAATAAATATGACTACTAACCATCACAAATATATACTAATAAAAACTGAAATAAACCAGTAAATACTTCATAATTTCTTACTCATATATTAACTCAAAAAGAACTAAATCAAAACATATCAGAGCTGGGGATTTAGCTGAACTGGTACCATGCCTACCTTGGAAGCACAAGGGCCTGAGTTCAATCCCTGCTATCTCGCACACACACAAAAATCAAAACAATCAAAATTATAAAATTTTAGAGAAAAATGAAAAACATCAGAGGCTAACTTGAGATTTTAAATATAACATTTAAAGAACTAATACTTTTTTTCAAAAGCAAAAGATAAATTGACTCCATTAAGTTTACATAAAAATAATAATAATTTAATGATGAAAAAATTGCTTTGTGAAACAGTTAGATGACATATTAAACAGTTAAACTATCAAGTCAAAACCTGAGAAATATATTGATGAATTATACACCTGAAGAAGTACTTGTAAACAGAATGTATGGAATTCTATATAGTTATCAAATATTGTTTAGTAAGAGATTGAGGAAATTTAGTATTAGATTTTTTAAGTATTCATAATCTGAGATTTATTTTAACCAAATAAAACTTCAGTATGATTTCAGAGTAATAATTCAAATGATTTCAACAAGTAATTTTTGAAAAACATCTACTCAAAATTTTCTGAAATTCAACTTGAATTAAACTTTGATTTGACCTGACTTAAAATATATTCAAAATATAAAAAAAATTTAAATAGCAGCAGCCCACAGAAGTTGTTAAAATGGTGGCAGCCTAGGATAGGTATTCAAAATGCTATAGACCTAGAAAAGTTATTCCAAATGGTAGCCTAAATTAGTTGTTCCAATGTCCCAAAATGGCAGTCTTGGGATGTTGTTCAAAATGGCAGCATCCGAAGGATGTTGTTCCAAAATAGCATCCTAGGAAAGTTGTTCAAAATGGTAGTGGCCTAAGGAAATTGTTCCAAAATGGCAGCCTATGTTAATTGTTCCAAAGTCCTAGTGATGTAGGTCAGTTGTTCCAAAATGGCAACCGAGGGAAATTGTTCAAACTAGCAGCCTAGGGATGCTGTTCAAAATGGGGGCATACTAAGGATGTTGTTTCAAAATGGCAGCCCAGGGAAGTTGTTCAAATGGCAGCCTAGGGAAGTTGTTCAAAATGGCAGCATCCTAGAGAAATCATTCCAAAATAGCCAAGGAAAACTGTTCCAAAATGGCAAAAGCCAACGAAGTTATTTCAAAATTGTGGCCTAAGAAATTAGATCAAAATGATACCATCCTAGGGAAGTTGTTCCAAAATGGGAGCCAGGGAAGTTGTTTCAAAATGGTGGTGTCCTAGGAAAGTTGCTCTAAAAATGGCAGCCCAGAGAAGTTCTTTAAAATAATAGCAGTGTAGGGAGGATTGCTGTGATGTGAGTTTGAGGCTGAGCTCAGGGCCAGCCTGAACTACAAAGTGAGACCCTGTCTCAAAAAACCTAAAAAAAAGAAAGAAAGATAACAAAGAAAAAAAAGAAACATTGAAAAGTAAAGACATAAGAAAGAGAAAAAAGGACTGAGGATTTAGCTCTGTGGTTCTGGCATCTGCCTGGAAAGCACAGGTTCCCAAGATCTCAGGCTGCCATTATCTCCAGGGATGCATGTGTGTGACTTCCTTGAAGGCCAGACCCTGATCTATTAATTTCTATCTAATTTAGCTGCCAGTAATAGAAGGAAATAAAAGCTCTGTCCTGAAATTTCAATCTGAATCATGATCTGAAGTTGAGATTCTATGGGACACAGAAAAGAAAATACATACTTAAAGCATTCTCAGGCTAGAGGGGCCTCTCGAAATATCACAAAATCAAATACAGTCCTTTGTAGATTCACACAACTTAATTAAACCCAGATTTCAGTGCCACTCTCAGGATGAAAGTCCACGGCACTTAGAGAAAACTTCCAAGCTCATAAGGAGAAACCATACTTGCACCTCCAGAGACTGGATATGTAAGAACAATAAAAAATGTAATGTTCATAAAGGAAAGGAAGGCTATCAAAAACATGGCAAGAAACAAAAGTTTTCAAAAATAGCTAGAAATCATTTTGAACACTTCATTAAACATTTAGAAGCAAATGAGAAACCAGTGACAGATTCAACACAAATGAAAAGAGGCTTTGTGTGGTGAGGATCAGGACTGAAGGGATTAACTAGGAAGCAACCCGGGAGATACGGAAGTGGATGACATGACACAGAAACCAAAAGTCACAGGACACGGGTTGAGAAGTTCTAGTTTCATGTAATTAGAAGGGAGTAATAGTAAGAGACAGCATTTTGAAGAGATTGTAGCTGGATCTTTTCCAATCTCTGTTAAACTCAGACATCTTCAGGTCTTGGAATCCCAGGCAAAATGAACACAAACTGACCTGCACCTCTGTGCACTGTGGTGAGACCATGCAAGACCAGTTTAAAGAGAGGTCCTTCAGAGTTAGAGAAGCCGCCTCCCACCACGGTGGGGTAGCTAGATAGGAAAGAAGCAGCTTACATTCAAAGGAACATAAATTAGTCCAAATGCTGATTTCTCAACAAGAAAAGCCAGAATATAGAATGATGTCTCAAAGCGCTGAAAGAGTACAACCATCAACTTAGAAATCTATTCCTGGAAAAGTTATAATAAAGAAGAAATTTGGGCCAGAGATTTAGCTCAGGGGTTCTGGCACTGGGCTTGCAAGTGCAAGAGCTCTAGTTCAGTCTCCAATAACCACATACAACAATGCTGGGCATGGTGACTCATACCCAGCAGCAATCAGTACCACACACCATAGTGCCGGGTGTGGTGGGTCACACCTGCGATCCCAGCACTCAGGAGGCAGAGGCAGGAGGATTGCTGCCAATACAAGGCTTGCTGGACTACAAAGTGAGACTCTGTCTCAAAAAGTAGAAGAAGAAGAAGTAGAAGGAGAAGGAGAAGGAGAAGGAGAAGGAGAAGAAGGAGGAGGAGGAAGAGGAAGAAGAAGAAATTTTCAGACACACTGAAGGAATTAACTTCTAACATATCCTTACTAAAAGAACTTCAATAGCAAATATGTCAGGAATAAAGACAATAATCTCAGACGGAAAGTCTGAAATGGAAGAAATAATCATACAAAAAAATCATATGGCTAAATCTCCACCAATAATATTGAATTAAACAATGATGCCTAATTTACGGGATTACCCTGAAATGAACAATAATTCTGCACACAAAAGCATAAGACAGGAGGATTAAAAATAGAAGATGAAAAAATATATTAGCCAAATATGATAAATAATCTGACATAATTATATTAATTTTAAGTGAAAGGATAATGGAAGCCATTAGTTAGTTTTTTAAGTTTTAAGAAATAAGAGAAAATCAACATCTCTTCCTGGATAGAATGGAAGAAATATAAATAACTAAAAAAGAGATGAAGAAATGTATAATTTTAAAGATAAAAATGGTGGCTTCAGATATAAGCTGAATTAAAATTTTCTTGTCTTCTCCTAAGACAATGAGTCCGTGTGATTCCCTCACCTGTAAATTGTGCCTTTCTATCTTGGGGTCCACTCTCCCTCTGAGCACATCCCTCAGATTTCTCGCTACTGGATCCCTTTATGCCTCTTCCGGATGCAGCCTGAACATCATTTCTCTGCTCCGGCGGTCAGCAGGCCTGCAGCGCAATTCGGCAAGACAGTGCGTTGGGAGCCTCCTGGGATCCCATCCAGAGACACTAGTACTTTCCCTAACACTAACTAGTCAGCGGCAGTTCTAAACCAGGCCTGAAGAGAAGTCCCTTCATAGACTGTCACCCTGGAAAGGATGTGGAGCCACCCCCTCCAGCACTAGGCCCGGTGCAAGTCTGTGTGACACCTTCCTAAAGCGTTGGCCCAGTGGAGTCGCCATTCCTCCATGGAAGGAGACTCGCAAATGCCGGGTGAGCGTGGAGGGATGGCGACCCCAGGGAGAAACAGCAGACGGGCCAGCAGAGCCTGCCTCAGGAAAAGCCAACAGTCACTCAAACTGCGAGAACAGCGCAGGTTGTTTTTACCCTGAAAGTGGCAGTTGGGGTTACACTTCGAGGTACTTGTCAAAACTGTTCTCATTCTGTAGGTTTCTCTTGGTTGTTGGCTTTGCTGTGCAGAAGAATTTAACTCGATATGAACCCACTGTGGATTCTCTGTCTTGTGCTTCTGAGGTTCTGTCCAGAAAGTTTTCGCCTACGCCTGCGTCTTCAAGAGTTTTACATCTGCCTGTGTTAGCAATCTATGATGTGCTTTGTTTAAAACTATGATAAAAGTATTGTTTAGTGATTCGAATGCTGCTGTCTTCATCTTCTCCCACTTGCCCCTCCTCCCTTCCTGTCCTCTCTCCTCCCTTTCCTCCTGCCTGTGTCAGATTTCCTTCTGGACTTATTTCCCCTTATCTCCCCTTCCTTCCATGACTCTTCCAGTGCAGATCTGCTGATAAGTTCTCCAAATTCTCTTTTAATATTCTTCTACATGAAAACATCTTTATCTATTGAAGACAAGTTTTGCAAATATAGAATTTGAGGCTAATGGGATATGTTTGTTTTATTTTTGTTTATTTTTTCTTGAGGTTCTTTAAAGTGATATTCTTGCCTCATGGTTTCTGCTGAGATTAGTTATTATTCTCCTATCCACAATCGGTTGTTTTTTTTCTGGATTTTTCTCATTATTTTTGGCTTTCAGAAGCTTGAGATGTGCTGAGCTTTCTAAACTATAAATTTATAATGTACACAAAAATTGGGAAGTTTGAGGCACTATTTCTCCAACAATATTTCTTTCTGTCCCCCTCTCTTTTCTTTCTCTCCTCTGAAGTTTTTATTGCACATATCATGAGCCTCTTGATATTTTATGTGAGCTATATTTCTTTTTTATGTCTTTTTGATCATTGTGCTGATAAGCTCATTCTATAGGTTTACTTTCAAGTCCTGTGATATTTTCCTCTGTTACTGCATCTGTGAAGCCCATCAAGTGAATTTTATGTTTCAGATAATTTAATCTCCAGTGCAATAATTTTCTGTCTGTTTCTTATTGGGATTCATTTTGTCACTGAAATACCTTGTCTTTTCACTCACTGTGAATATATTTTCCTTTACATCACTGTGTACAGTTAGAATGGCTATTTTAAAATGTTCATGTTGAGTAATTTTAGATTTTTATCTTAGACATCATGTACATTAGGTAGGAGATTGAAGTCTGTTATAGTCTTCTAAAGAGTACTACTTTTTTATGCTTGGTTTTATCTTAGCAGGTGAATAACTTTGTTATATCAACTGTAAACTCTTCTCTCTTAGGCAGCTGGCCAAATCTCAGATCAGTTATTTTCGCCTTTAAAGAAGATATTTAGCATCTGTCCCATCCACGGAGAGTTCAGGGATCACTGAAGATGCTGGCATCATCTCTCTGCAGAAGTTCTGCCTTCGTCTCTGCAGCTCCCACTCCACTTCCCAGCGGCCGTGGTTACCTGGATGCTGTGCTCTGAGTGTTTAGCAAATAGCCCAACTGCCTCTACCCTGTCTGTCCACTCGTGGTCTGCCTCCAGGCTGACACCATGATGACACAGCCATCCCCTCATCTCCAGTGCCAACCTCTCTCAAGAATCTGCGTACTTTTGTCCAGCCTCCATTGCCCTCAGGTGATTATTTTTGTTCTCTTTTGTTTTTACTCTGTCTGGAGTTTACAGTTGTTACTGGGTCAGGAACAGTCTGGTAGGGACATACACATTATGGAAGTCAACCACAGCTGTGGAAAATTCTACTTTTCTTTTATATTTTACTGTATCATCCATATTGAACAAAAGTGACTCTCATAATCAGGAAATATTTTCAAAATTATATTAGTCTTGTATCACAAATGAAAACTTGTCATTCCAAAATAGTTAAACTTTACCTAGGTAGAGGTGAGTGGAGGGGAAACATAAATTACTTACAAAATGACAGTGAAAATTTCAGGAGAGTGAAGCAAAGATAAAAATTATATAGCAAGGATTCATACTACAGACCAAGGACATCCCCCAGGTCAAGTTCACCCTAATTACAAACTGGACCACCAGCAGGGACCAAGGGGGGAAGCAAACCAGAGCTCACCTGGTTGGTATTTTCACTGCTAGGTGTCCTTGTTGACACTTACCTTTCGTGTCCTGGCTCAGCTCCTACGGAGCTTGATTTCCAGTTTCCTCCAATGGATAAGTCTCCCCTCACTTGGCAGGCATCTCAGTGGGGAGGTGCAGGCTTCCTATGCCCACAGCAAGCTCACGTGCATATGTCCAGCATAGCCATCAGTCCCGAAAA
The DNA here is from genome assembly GCA_004026965.1 of Petromus typicus. NCBI lineage: Eukaryota > Metazoa > Chordata > Mammalia > Rodentia > Petromuridae > Petromus > Petromus typicus. The sequence goes on from PVIR01029985.1 coordinate 7,567, forward strand.
GAGCAGTAGAAACCCTCTCTCTCGTCTTGGGTGAGTCATTTCCTTTCCTGGGTTTTATCTCATTCACCTGAAAAATGAGAATTGTGAATGAATGGATCTTTACATTTTTGTTCTGAAGTTTTACAGGCTTGTACAGAAATCCTACAAAACACGAGCATCCATTAAGCACATTTTAAAATTACTTTTAAAACTCGCGGTCCTGTACTATACTTAAGGTACCATGTGCTATAGAAGAATCCACTAGAGGGGAGTAAGACATTAAATGAGAACCCACAACCCTGTTAAGTGAGTGAGTACCCTGGGTAAATCGTGTCTGCAACACAAAACTGTCATGCAGCCAACACTGCCATGTGGAAACTTCCTGACTTGGGGAAGCCCACCCCAAGGCTGGGGCCAGGCAGTCTCTGACCCTCTTTGAAGGACTCGCCAACGGAGCAGGACTGTTCCTTAGGACAAGAGCCAGCTCATTCCAGGTCTGCTTTGAGTTACCTTAATTCAGAAGATAACTTCTATTCTGACCACCAAGTCCTGCAGAGGGCAGGGCGACTGCAGTGCTCTGAAGAGAGCTCTGGACCCTGCCTGGGTTCCAAGGTCCCTGTGTCCCCAACGATGAAGGAAATACCCCTTAGGTGAAGGACCCCTTTCACTGAAATGATTAAAGATCTCAAGCTCATTGGTTTAATGGCTTAAAAAACTAGAGTTCTAACATAATTAATTTATCCTGTTTTCTATAGTGAACTTTAAAAAGATCTAGGCCCCTCGTCCCTGTCCAGGAGAGCTGGGAGACAGGATAAAGAATGACAGCACTCTACAGGGGCCACTGGACAATCAGCTTGGAGAGCCGGCACTGGAGGACCCACGCACTGGCCTGACCTTTCGGTTTCCATTTCTGGAGGCGTTTCTACTTTCTTAGCTTCTTGGGAGTTTCAGATTTTGAAGGAGAGAAACCATCAGTTTTGGACTCCATTGAGCAAGTTTATCATTTAATTGGTTTCTGTATGATCTGTAGCTATCTCTGCAGACATTTTCAGAGTCACTATTGTGATAGAAAGAACTATTAAGGACGAATAACCAATTCAAATTGGGTTAGGTGTGCAGTGTCACTAGATCTCCCCTTTTCTTCCTCTCCTTTCCTCTCCTGTTTATCTACCCCTTGAACCTACAGAACCTGTATTTCTAACAGCTTCCTTTATTTGGCCATTGGAAGAGGATCTAAAGTTGATATCTTCACCAAAAAAAAGTTTCTTTTTCCAAAAACTACATATAAAATTTTAAGGAAAGACTGACTTTCCTACTTTGGGTCTGATGGCCTCCTAATCCAGGCCAAATCAGGCTCAAATTAAGACACCACACACTGAGTCTTCTAGATGGGATGGACGGCCTCAACACTCTGGGGTTTACAATCTAAAGTCAGGGACAGCGCATCTGGTAAAAATCCAGACGAGAATGTGATCAAAGTATCTAAGTTCAGCAGAGGAAGAGGAGAACGTTGGATTAATAGAAACACTTAGACCTGCAGCAACAGGTGTCACCTGAGGCGAATCCACAGCCCAGGGGGTCTGGGTTCTAGGGACATACACAGGCCGAGCACCCCGCTTCACATTATTAGGGCTCAACCTGCGCCACAACCGCCTCTGGCACACAGGGTGGTAGCCGTAGTCTGATGCGCCTTTTTAAAAGTGCTAGATGGTGACAGGGACAGAGAACAATCAGAATAGAGCCTGAGAACAGACCCTTCTGCACTCTCTGTAGAGAGGCACAGAAGCAGAGTCACTGTGATAGCTAAAAGGACCTGAGGGCCGGTGCGGCGGAGCTGACCCCCCCCAGGCCCCAAGCACCGAGCAGGAGGGAACCCAGAACCGTGGAGAGGCGCTGTGAGCACTCTCCACAGAGCTCTCCCTCGGTTAGCTCCAGGTGGCAAACTTGGCAGGCGGCACCGAGGAGAGATCATCCGAGCGACAGTACTCAGAAACTCTCATAAAAATTGTACACGAGCCAAGCTCTTGACCAGTTTATTTTACACACAGAATCATACGTAATGAAATGAACTAAAAATGAAAACAAGAAGAAAACCTGTCCCTGCACCATGTGGCTGTCGAGAAGCACTCGGGGCCGAGCTGCCCTTAGCTAAGGGACACGGCCAGGGTTATGCGTTTAGTCATCTTCACTCTCTGAGGTTTTCATCTTTGACATGAGAAGTATGGACCACTGTTCATATGTAATTTTTTCCAGGAAAGGTATAGAAGAATGGGTATAAAATGCTCCCACTTGTGTGAAAAAGGGCCATTTACTCTAGCTCTACCTGGAGTCTGAATGGGATTCTGCCTCCAGGGTAGTGCACTAGACAACCGGGCTTAGAGAAGAGAAGGCGGCTTGCGCCATCCACCTTCCTGTCACGTTACAGTCACCATTTTTGAAACATGTTCTTGCTTACGAACAGTCCTAGCATACACACCCATCAGTCTGTCTGCAGCAGCGCTCCACACTCGTGGGAGTGGAGGAGCGCCAGCGCAGGTGGCCGGGCAGGCGGCCTCCCTCTCGCGCCCCTCCAGGGCCTGCGGTGCGCTGGGAAGGTGCGGCTGCTCGGGATGGTCCCGGCTGACCGGTTTCCTCCCCAGTGAGTGACTGGGCCGCCGTGATCGTCCCCACCGCTGGCACAACCACCCACCACATGTGCCTCTCTGGCAACAGAGACCCTGCCCTTTTGGACTGGCTCTAACGAGAGGTCCGGGCTGAAGAGAACCACCGCGGCCCTCAGATAAGAGCCAGGCCTCTCTGCTCGGGGCCATCGCCATGGAAAGAGCGGATCTGGGCCCCAGAGGAGCTGTGCAACAAACACATCCCAGGAGCGATCTCGCTTTGGTTTTTCTCCAAAGGAAACTCGCGTCCTGGGTCCGGTCTTATCTAGTTACCTATGGTCTCTAGGATCGTAGCAGCAGAGGAAATGAGAGCAGATCAGCTTGTTTGTGTTTTAGGAAACCACAGAGCAGGTTTGTGGGATCCAAATGAGGAGCCCGCCTCTGCCAGCTGGGCCACGGAGGGTCCGTCTCTTGGTGGCACAGCAGCGACGTGCCTGACAGTGCAAGGAGCGCGTGCGGCAGGCTCGGCAGAACCGGCTTAATAAGTTCCATGCTGTCCTCCGAGGCCAGTCCTTTGGGTGCCAGGAGACATAACTTCTTTATTATATAATCAATGATTTTCCTTGCTGGAAAACAAGCCCTGAATGACGTCAATCACTCCGGTTCCCACAGCTCCGCCCCCCGGCCCAAGGAGCGCTCTGAGGACACATCCTGAGACAGGCTGGCTGTGGGCGGCCACCCCTCAGCCCCTTGTCTGCGCATTCCGCACTCCGCAGGATGGCTCAGCCTTCACTCAGCTCAGGGAGGCGGGAGCAGCAGACGGCTCCCTCGATCTGAGGCACAGATGGAAAGCAGCGGTAGGAGTCCAGATTTTCAACTTGCAGGTTTCTCTTTGAGGCCATAGGTTCTATTTCAGTTATAGCCACATGTCGGTTACTCTGGGGAACTAGTGACAACATTTATCTTTTTTTTTTTTTTTTTTTTAGATTTTTTGAGACAGGGTCTCGCTTTGTGATTCAGGCTGGCCCTGAGCTCAGCCTCAAACTCACATCACAGCAATCCTCCTGCCTCTGCCTCCTGAGTGCTGGGATTACAGGCGTGAGCCACCACACCAGGCACTGTGGTATGTGGTACTGGTTGCTGCTGGGGTGAGTCTCTACACCCAGTATTGTGTGTGGTTACCAGGGATCAAACCTGGGCCCTTGCGCTTGCAAGACAGGCGCCGGAACCACTGAGCTAAATCCCCGGCCCTGACAACATTTATTTTAAAGTACCCACATCCACACTCAACTCATATGTGTTTGGCTCTGAAGTCTTCAAAGACTTCTTCCAAGAAAGTGAAACTTTTTCATTTCTCCTAAAGGAAGTCTCTTTAGTTTACTGGAGATATCTTGAGCAAATATCTATTTTCCTTCTCAGCAAGTAAATTACATGTAAATAATTTCATTTCTTCCGGAGCAGTGGTGGCAGACCTATGGCTCCCATGCTCGAGCTGTCTGTTGTTATCGTTGCAAGTCTTAAAAGGTTCACCATCACTACAATCTAGGGGGAAAGACTCTTGAAACCAAGTTTCTTATATTATTTACTCAAGGAGGAGTGACTTGGAGAAGATAACTTACTTTTACTAGGTGAGATCTTTTCTATTTCTAAGTGGGAGCATTTGCTTACTTTTCTTGAGAATGAGTCACATATATTTTAATCTGAGGGAAGGAAAAGAATGCTTTTTACTTAAAACGTGGTTGTAGGCTCTTCTCAGCCTCTCAGAATTCTAGTAACACAAGTTTGGGTCATTCTGTGTTGATCCAGATTGATACATCCACACGCAATCCTTTACTGGCCGTAAGAAATGACAGAGGAATCTGAACCACGTATTCAGGGGGCTGAAAAATTAAAATCACCACCTTGCTGGGTCTTTACTAAGTGCAGGTATGACTGGATTCTTGGCACGATTTTTCACTTCAACTTTCCAACAACCCCTCAAAGCAGGTATCATTCTATTAAAATGTTTTCAGCAGCACTTAGAGGACTCTTTCCTGAACGATAAGGACATGGACAGCTCTAGAGAAAGGAGGCTGCAGAAGCTGGTCAGCCTTGGCACAGTGTGACAGTGTGCTGGTCCTCCTCTCCGTGAGCTGGCTTCACCGTCAGGAGGACAGCAGGGCAGCCACGCAGAGTCCGGGCACCACAGCCTCTAGGAAGCAGCTGTCACCCTGAGCGATGCATCGCACGTTTGTCATTACAGCTCAGCCGTCCTCTCCAGCATGAGAGGAAGGATTCTCATTCTCAGGAAGCCTCCGGTCATTCCCTCCTGTCACAGCACCCGGAACTGGGCCATGTGTCCATCCCTAAACCCATCAGGGTTAAAAACTGGGACCACTGGGACTATGTGAGGCCAACTAGGCATCAGGCACCGAGTGGGAACTGAGTTGTGAGAAAAGGGGACAGACAGACGTCCAGGAAGGAGGAGGCGACAGTGTCTGGCAGACGACCAACAACAGCCGATACTTGTCAGCCCTTCCAGGTGTGGAACCCAGGCTTGCTGGTAAATGACGGTAGAAAGAGCTGAAACATGCATTATTCCAAAGTTCCATCCCAGGCGCAATCATAGTCTACCTGGCCTGGGCAGTCTAGTTTGTACTAACTGGAATGGATCACACAGCCCAGATCCAGCCAGACTATAAGAAGGACATTCTAGAGCAGAGTAGCTGCCCTCAAAGGTCCTTAGGATAAATAAAGGCTTCTTATTATGACACAAGAGCACCTACTTAGGTTTTTTAAAATGCTGCATCAATGTCGATGGTATCTCTATGGTTGTTTTGGCTGCTAGACAAAGCTGGCAGCAGCTGAGTTCATATCGTCCCCATGGTAACCCCACAGTCTCTTTGCACACATGCTCGGCTGCATAACAGAGTCCCTAGGTGAGTCCCAACCTAGCTTTTTCTCATCTACAAAGTGATGAGAGAAGTTTGAAAGATTTTGCGAAAGATTACATCAAATATATATTCAGAGTTTAACATAGTTCCTGATAATACGTACGAAAAACACATAAGCTATGTTTCATTTATAGGCAGATCAAACCCAAGCAAGCGAGCACAAAAAATTCGTTTATCTAATTAAAACAGAAATTTGATGCAAATCAAGTCCACACTGAGATCCCATCTTAATCCAGAAAGAACTGCTAGCATCAAGAAATCAAATAACAAGTGCTGGTGAGGACGTGGGGCAAGAAGAGCCCTTCTCCACTATTGGTGAGAATGTAAACTAGTACAACCAGTATGGAAATCAGTACAGAGAGTCCTCAAAACACTAAAAATAGAGATCCCATTTGACCTCAATATTTCCCTCCTGAGTATATTCCTGAAAGAGTTAAAGTCATCATATTGCAAGGATACATGCATACCTATGTTGATAGCAAAATTCTGTATGCCCATCAACAGACGAGTCGTGACAAAGGAAATGTGAAAAAAGGACATGTGACGTGTATACAGCATGGAATACTACTCTGCCCTAAAGGAAAAATGTGAGACATGTGTAGATAAAAGGCTGCACCTTGAGAACACAATATTAAGAGAAACAAATCAGGCACATGAGTTTAAATATAGTATGGTTTCTCTTCTGTGATAAACAGATATTGCAAACTAGAAGGTAGATAAGTAAGAAATAGGGAGATCTTTTTCAAATGGATGGGGGGATAAAACACAGAGGGAGGGTGTTTTTATATTTATATCTAGATGTCCCCCTCTAAAGCCTGACCAGTCATAGACAGGCTATGGAGAGGCAACTGGATCATAGCTGTTGCAAACGGGAAGGGCATCAGGAGTAGCACGGACCAGGAAGGGAAGAGACGTAGGAAAAGGATTTACGATATACACGTACTGACTCCCACAGCAAGTGCACTCACTGTGGACTACAAAAGTGCGGCGATACCTTAACGCTTTCCACAGTTCTGGTTGCAAAGCAAACCAAACAAGAGCTGAATCAAATCCCCCCAATAGGCCGACATGGAGCCTGACCGTTGAGTTTAATTCGGTTCTCGTCCAACTTGGTTTGCTACCAGAATTGTGGAAAGAATTAAGTGTGTGAACTGAGGTCAGCACTGTACTGTTTCAAAAGAAAAAAAATTTTTTTTTGACTTCACAAGAAGGTTAAAACCCATAAATGTTTGAATACTTTAGCAAGGGAAGATCAAAAAAATTATTTAGTGGTAATCTTGCAGATTGACTGTGGACCACATTTTGAAGAATTTTTCCAGAAAAATGAACTGGCAGCCAATGAAATGAGTAAGATGCAGAGGGCTGTTGTGACAACACGTGACCTGGACTGTCCTGGGCTCTGACACAGCAGAACTGCGTTTCTGTGCACAAGGTCCGGGAACTACGGGAAGCAGTACTTTGTCCTGCACATTTGGACACAACACGATGAACAAAATTACAAAATCAAATTTGTTGAGAAGAAGCAAAATCAGACAGTCACTGCCTGAATCAAAACCAAAAAAAATGTTTTAAAATTGTTTTGCTGTTGCCTCTGTTCTGCTCACTCAAGACACTTTTCCAAGCACAATATTTAATTTTTTCTGGATGTTAAAAGCCATTTCATTTATCCTGCTTCAAAAATAAAGGCACTTTGGTTGATGACATTTTCCCATTCTGATTTCTCATTAGTGTTTTGTTCTGGTTCTTAAAGGGAAAAGTTGTCATATTAAGAGATTTTTAAATGGCATTCTTTGTTACTAGGAAGAATTAAATGTTTCAATTAAAAAAAAAAAAAGATGAACCAGGACTAATTAAAGTTTAAAATCATCCCCCCAAATTTCTATTGTATTGCAGGTTTTCCAGCTGTGTTGGTGAATTTCAGTTGCAACATAATCCAGATACAATATTGCATCCCACCAGTTTCTCCTGACGAGTAGGATTTACATGTGTCTACACCATACCAGCGTGTAAGACTGATTTCCCGTGAAGGAAGCCGGCCCACTCCTCCTTCCTCTTGGCTTCTGTCTTGGGAGAAAGCAGAAAGGGAGGAAGGAGAAAGACTCCTGTAAAACAAACTGTCAGTCACCAGAGAGCCAGATCAAACGAAGACAGAAAAGGGATCAAAACCATGGCCTCAGGGGCAGAGGAAAACACTTTAAAAGGTGCAGATTCCTGGCCATGACAAACACACCACTGGTGACATCCGATGTCACCAACAGAGAAGTCTGTGACTTTGTCCTAGCTTTGACAGTTTTTGTATAGAGCTATCTAATATGAAACTTTTTACAAATGTCTGAATCTCCCTTCAGGCTCTGCCTAGTGTCAGTTTGTGTTAACCTCGGGATTTGTGACTTGTTCCCTCTGTGCTTCAACCTCACGCATCGGAAAGTGTCACACAGCACCAGCTTCACAAGGCCGAGTGAGGACTCAGGCTGAGGAAGCACTTGGCACTGCCCACAGCTGTGGCCCGTGTGCTGCTCGGGGCAAGGCTTAGCCCTTCCTGCCCTGACTCTTCGGGATTTCTCAACACCGGCTCACGACAGCGAGGAAGTCTCCCAGCCACCCGGCTCTGAACTCTTTCCATTTCCCGTTCCACTGCTTTGCTTTCTGCCACAAAGCAGGGCTATGTCACCGAATGCCGTGGTATTCTTGACTTTGTCCCAGCCCTTCCTGCCTGGCTGTCCCAGGACTCTGCATTTCCCACCGCTTTTCCACAAACACTCTTCCCCCGAGTAGTTCACCTACTTGATGGCAGCCAATGCCTGACCCTCAGTAACAGCCAAGGGTGCCAGAGTCAATGGCAGAGCTGGCTTGCATTCCTCCAAGACACTGTAAGTTTATACTTCAGAAGTACCCAACGTCCTTAAACACGTAACAGTGATGTAAGAGCAAAGAGGAATAAAACAGAATCAGGACATCTGTGAAGACGTGAAGAAGTGCTACCTGCTCTGGATTAAAAAGAGACCTAGGCAGCCAGGAGCCCCTGCAGGGTGACAAGAACAAGGCAGGAGCTCCGTGTCACGCTGGTAGCTCCGGAGGAGCTCCCTCGTCACGGGGAGGCCAGCACAGCTAGCCCAGGGAGGCTCCTCGCAGAGGTCACGGGTCACATCAGAGCCACAGACTTGGAGCGCCAGGAGACACAGCAGAGGCTGGCGGCCAGGCCGGAGAGGCAGAAGCTCCACACACGGGGAGGAGACTTGGTTTACTCCAGACGACAGAGGTAATGACGTGGCTACACCCTACTCCCGTGACACCTCTCAAGGAATAACCAAGAATTGGTGTTTAAAATACTTTTAAAAATTCAGAACCCAAGAGTGCTAAACAAAAGAAGTATAGGTATGAAAACATGACTAGAAATCCTGGAAGTGAAAGTTCACAGAAATGAAATAAAACGTTCAATAAACTCAATAAATATAGAATTAGCAAAAGGTAAGGTGGCACTTCTGGTGGAGGAGGAATTCCACGGAGCAGCAGAGAAAGACAACAATATGCAAAAACCAATTAAGAGACACAAAGGATGGGGCTGGGCTGAATATGAGCGCCAGCAGAAGGACACAGAAGGAAAGGTGGAGAAGACAGGCTATGTCTCTCAAACCCCTAGCCAAGCGTTCCCCCCAATGGGACCCGCCACCGCCACTGAAGACTGTGACGCCCTCTCTCTCCTCTTTCACCCTTTATCTCAGCTTACTCCGCACTGTTGTCAGCCACCCAGGATGCCAACAAGCAACTGCAGGGAATCCATGACCAGTTGTCACACAGATGAATAATCAATGGTAGAGTATCTCTCCTAATGGAAAACAACTGGCGGGTCCTTGGTTTGAAGGTGAGCAGCAAAACACCTGGTGATGGTGGAGAGTTTGGAATACATAAAAAATAACTATAAAAGTGGGATGACGAATAAAATAACCGTTTCAAGGCTGTAGAAATCAACTGGAAGGATACAACCAATGGAGGAGCTGCTGGACTTCGGAACCTGAGCCGAGCTCCAAGAACCTCTTACCTGGGGCTGCTCTCACCCCCTTCGCTGCTCGATCGGTGCCCCTGGGACAGGCTGGGGATGGCAGCGCCCTGCTGGAGGAGGCTCACGTGGTTTGGAGCAGAGGCCGAGAAGCCCAGAGCCAGTGGTAGTGTTGGTGAAGACATGGAAAACGCACAACCTCCCGGGCAGAGGTCACAGTCTGTCTGGATGGAAAACTGGAAGAGGGAGAGAGTGAGAGAGAGAGACAGAGAGGGAGAGACAGAGAGAGCCGCCAGCAGGCTGCTAAACGAGCTCCTCGCCAGTTTCTGCCTGAGGGGGAGTCTGCACAGTATCACCTCCCGGCCGGGGGAGCAGCCAGTCTGGACCGTAAACTCAGCACCAGTGATAAATCAAAGGACAGGGTTTAAGGAAGGAAGTCGCTTTATTTATGAGGAGGAAAAGCAGAGAGAGACAAACTGCCAGGAGAGGAGGTTGAGCACTCTGGAGAGATAGTCCTCCACAGCAAGTGTCCCGACCCCTTTTATCAGGCGTAGGGACTCCTAGGTGGGAGCTGCAACTTGTCACAACGGGATTGGCTGTCTGAGGTGTCTTTGGATGAGTCCTAGGCCACAGGGCGCTCAATGAGGCACCCCAGCCTACGTGTGCATAACTTCTGATGGGCTTTGTCTTTTTTTTTTTCCCCTATTTGTCCTTGTGGTTGGTTTATCTCTGAGATTTTATGGGTTGTTATTTTTCAAAAAGGTCTTTAAAATGACAACTGAAGAGCATATACACAGCTATTTATGTATATATACTATGATAATAAAGTGACTCTAGAATGACAATATATGCATCAGGTTTTTAAGTTAGGCGGCTGCCTCCCCCTTTTGTCTCCTTTGTATTCTATGGAGGTGGGGCGGTGGCTGTCCTGCTCTTGGGTACCTGGGCTTTTCCTGTTCTGTCACTCAGCTCTCCCTCCGACCTCTAAAGCTAGGCATCTATTCTATTTGGTGCTTTTTCATATCTGCCTTCCAACAGAGCTTTAACTTTTTGTTTTGTTTGAGACAAGGTCTTGATTTGTAGTTCAGGTTGGTCCTGAGCTCAGCCTCGAACTCAGAGCCTCCTGCCTCCGCCTCCTGAGTATTGGGATTACAGCCGTGAGCCACCATGCCCGGCACTGTGGTATGTGGTATGTGGTACTGATTGCTGGGGGGTGTGAGTCACCACACCCAGCAATGTTTTATGTGGTTACCGGGGATTGAACCCAGGCCTTTGCACTCACAAGGCAGGCACTGGAACCACTGAGCTAAATCCCCGGTCTCCAGAGCTTTACTCTTTCTAGTCAAGCTTAGCCTAAAAATCTAATGTGGCACTTATTCTACGTTTTTTTCTGCCTGTAGATGCTGTCCCTATGCAGGAAGACCCAAAGAAGCCAAGGCCATCGTGGGTCCCTGGGCCGAGAGGGAAGAGGTACACAGACCTGGAAAGCTCCAGGGGACACGAAGGGAAGAGAACTGCATGGCTTCTGAGCGCAGGCCTCCACATGACCACGCTACATCCAGAGGGGCCTGGCGTTTGTGGCAGGACTTTGGGTCCATCACTAGAAGACTGCTAAACTATACAAATGAAAGTGGACCCCTTAAAAAGCCCAGAGAAAATCTAGGGATACAAGTAACTGAGCAAAGAACTAGCAGGCATATACCACAGAGGCACAATTTTTCAGATTAAATCCAAGCAAAGTACCCACACACACACATGCATTAAAACTCCAAACAGAAAAATATCAAATCCAGAGTTGCTACAATATATTACATAAAACCACTGATTTCCAACATACTGATGAAGCATGTAATGAAATGGGAAAATGGACCCATACTTATGGAAGAGTAGAGCTGTCAAAACAAATTATGTGTGCTTAGATATTGCATCTAGTGAACATTACAATTCACAGAATGGCAAACACTTTATGACGCCACTTAAAAGAGATCTAAAATCTCAAGGTCTTAGATTCAGAAAGTAGATCGGTGAATGGCAGGGATTCAGGAAAGAAGGGAATGAAGACTTACTATCGACAAATAGAAAGTTTTAGTTCTTCAAGGAGAGTAATTTCTAGAGATCTGTACACCTTGTGCCATAGATAACAACACTGCACTGTGCATTTACGCCGTGTTACGTGCATGTCTGAATGTCTTGTCTTCTTACCCGCCCACCCAGAACACAACACAGCTGTTGTATGTGTTTTAAGATTTACAGAGAGAATGTTTACAGAATTAAAGAAAAAACATGATGACAATGATTCAGCAGTGAACATTCATTTCTTAAAATAGAAACTTTAAAGAAACAATGAATTTTCTGGTTAAAAAATATATTAATTAAGATGAAATAAATAGAAAAATTGAGAAAGTAGAAAAACCAGACACCTGAAGTTGGTAATAAAAGTATCAAATATGAGAAAAAATAATAAAGATGGAATATAAATACACAGAGCTTTGAAGACCCTGAGACACAATATTATGTACAAAGAGCCCCAGAGAGCAGAAAGAAAAGGGGGCAAAAATAACTGAAGACTCTAACATTCCTGTTGAACAACTAGACAGCCAAGTAGGCAAGAGGAAAAAACAGAAGGGACACAAAGAGGAGAGAAATAAGTCAAATTGTCTGTACATCTGGTGCTATGCTTAGACCTTCAAGATTCCACCAGAAGACTATTTTTTAACGTGGTTTTACATCCCCTCTCTAAATCCCTTCTCCTCCCAATGTACAAAAGCTTTGTTTCCATTTTTTACCTCTGTTTCACTTTCTCTAATCCTTTCCCTCCTTACTCTCTCCTCCCTTGTTCTTCTTCCCATCTGAACGTGTTCTTCCCATTTCCCAGTATCTGCTATACATTGTAGTTCTCATTTCCACTTGTGGTTTCTCACATCGCAGAAACAATGAAGTATTTACATGTGTGTCTCATTTATTCCACTTAAAGAGTACGGTCTCAAGGTGCATCCATTTAGCTATAAATGTCTGAAGCTCATCCTTCTTTACGACAGAGTACAACTCTGTTCCATAAAAAAAAAAAAAGAACTTTATCCAGTTGTTGGTTGATGGGCATTTGGGCTGTTTCCAAATTTAGCTATTACCAACTGTGTCACTGTAAATGCGGATGTGCATCTATCGCTGTGGTGTGATGCTTTTAACTCTTTAAGGAACCTACCAAGAAGGGGCATAGTTTGGTCATATGGAAACTCTAGTTTGTTTTTTGAGAAATCTCTAAACTGATTTTCACAGTGGTTCCACCAGTCTACAGTTCCACAAACAGAGGAGAAAGGTTCCTTTTTGCCACGTTCCCCCTCCCAACCCAGCATTTGTTATTGGTTGATTTCTTGATAGCAGCCATTCTTTCTGGAGATGGAATCTCAGTGTTGTTTTAATTTGCATTTCACAAAGGACCAGTGATGTTGAATATTTTCTCATATATTTATTTGCTGTTTCTACTTCTTCATCTGAGAAGTGTCTTTTCATTTCAGAAGCCCATTTTTTT
>PVIR01029986.1:0-20967 GCA_004026965.1 Petromus typicus
TTGTTTTAAATAGATTATATTTATTGTTATTATTAGCCTAGAAATTTCTGCAATAAAATTAATAAAAATGATGACATATCTTTGACATATTTCTCATTATAAATAGCTGTTTTTGGCTGGCCATTGTGTAAGACACTATTCTCATGTAAAGAAGATTAACTTTTACTCTTAAATCAAGTATTATTTCCATCTTGCTATTTAACTTCATGAAAAGTTTTTTATCTACTGATTATTCTTTAATTTTTGTTATTGGGTCTTAGGTGTGCATCATATCAATTTATTTATTTATTTAACTCTTCCACAAATTATCATCATAGCACTTATATTTCCATACAAATTAGTGATAACATTCATTCAAGTATTTTTGCATACCTATCCAGAGATGGTCAAGTTTGCATAACCAACTATATATTTTTCTTTTATGGGGGTACTCCAATTTTTTAATTAATTCATAGATATATGCAGAAAGAGTCACATGAAATAATATATTATAATGGTTTTAGAAAATTGTAAGTGCAGAATATTGTTATTAATATTTCATCTATATAGCAAGCAGTATAACTGAGAAGCTTTTATATCGTGAGAATTATTCTTCCTTGAGAGTTTGAATGCAATTGTTCCCTTTTTTAGTTACTTGATAACATTTCAAATTTCTTTTATCTCAGTATTTGACATTGTTCTATTAGTTAATATTCATTATATATCTTTCCAAATTTATAGCATCAAGATTTTCCTTTTTTAAAAATTTTTTAAATCTTTATTGGTACATTACATATATGCATCATGATTGCACTCCATAATGGGGATTGTACCAGTATAAGACACAACTTAATTCTCATATTTTCCCATAGCCCTACCCACCCTACCACCCCCCTCATATACATAAAATTTGTTTCCTTACTTTTTTGTTACAATTTCATCATTTTTACCTGTTCACCCCATTTTACATTGAGCATTTTCTATTTCACAATATATAACATACAATGCTAGGACTCATTTACATCTTTATTTTCTCATACCAGAGAAAAGATGTGATATGTACCTATCCATGACCTATTTATTTCACTTATGAGGATATCCTCAAGGTATGTCCATTTAAGTAAAAATGATTCAAACTTATCATTTTTTATGGCAGAGTAATACTCCATTCTGTAGAAGAACTCCATTCTGTAGAAGAACAGCTTTTTTATCCAGTCTCCAGTTGATGGGCACTTGGGTTGTTTCCAAGATGTAGCAATTACAAATTGGGCTGCTATAAACATGGGTGCACATATGTCACTGTGATATGAGTCTTTTAATTCTTTTGTGTATATACCTAGCAGGGCAATGGCCAGCTGTTCCTCAGACAAAAGGCTTCTATCTAGAATATATAAAGACCTCAAAAAAATCAGCCCACCCAAATTTAAGGACCCAATTCAAAAATGGGCATCTGAAATGAACAGAGATTTTTCAGAGGAAGAAGTAGAGCAGCTAAGATGCAGATGAAGAAATGCTCAACATCATTAGTCATTCAAGAGATGCAGATGAAAACAACATTGAGATTTCATCTCACTCCACATAGAATGGCTGCCATTTCAGAATCAGGCAACGGCAAATGTTGGTGAGGCTGTGGTGGGACTCCACTGTTGGTGGGACTGTAGACTTGTACAACCCTGTGGAGATCAGTTTGGAGCATCAATATTTTCAAATAAATTCTGGTGTGTAAGCCACATAATCTGTGGTATTTTGTTACAGAGGCCTGAGAAGATCAATATTCCCTTATATCAATGGCTTCACTGTACATTACTGTTATCAAGAATTGTATCATAGGGGCTGGGGAGTTAGCTCAGTGGTTCCAGCGCCTGTCTCGCAAGCGCAAGGGCCCGGGTTCGATTCCCCGGTAACCACATAACAATACTGGGTGTGGAGACCCACACCCAGCAGCAACCAGTACCACATACCACAGTGCTGGGCGTGGTGGCTCACGCCTGTAATCCCAGCACTCGGGAGGCAGAGGCAGGAGGATTGTAATGTGAGTTTGAGGCTGAGCTCAGGGCCAGCCTGAACCACAAAAGCGAGACCCTGTCTCCAAAAAACCTAAAAAAAAAAAAAAAAAAAATTGTATCATAACACTTTATTTTATTGCTTAACATACATTTTATATGAGTGATATCAATGGGAAGTCATCTCATTTTCTAAATGAAATCAACACTAATTATGTCTGTATATATTAATGTGACTACTATTTCCAGTATACTAAAAAAACCTGTTTTATCTGAGCTTGCAACAGAGAAGCAAAATCTAGATATCTTCCCATTGATATCCAAGACATCAATAGGTATTTCTCAAGAAAATTCAATTGGTTTTGTCTAACTTTAAAAATATTACTATAGGGGGCCGGGGAGTTAGCTCAGTGGTTCCAGCGCCTGTCTTGCAAGCGCAAGGACCCGGGTTCGATTCCCCAGTAACCACATAACAATACTGGGTGTGGAGAACACCCAGCAGCAACCAGTACCACATACCACAGTGCCGGGCGTGGTGGCTCACGCTTGTAATCCCAGCACTCGGGAGGCAGAGGCAGGAGGATTGTGATGTGAGTTTGAGGCTGAGCTCAGGGCCAGCCTGAACCACAAAGCGAGACCCTGTCTCAAAAAACCTTAAAAAAAATATTACTATAAATATAACAGGTAAAATATAATTATCTATTCACTCACTGGGCATTCACTTATAAATCAAATAATAGGTTGCCTTAGCCATGTGAGATTAGTGTAATATTGTATCTTTTGAATATAAAAGTGGGAAGGACATAACCCTGGGCCTGGACCATGTGTAGCACATGGTAAACAATTCTGTCATGAACAGCACTTCTAGATATCATGTGACTGGTTTCTAGTCCTGCGTCTATCTCTCGATGTCTGTGAAATTTTGGACAACATCCTTTACTGTCTATTTCTCAGTTTGCATCTAACATATGAGAAAAATGTATATATGCACATTTGTTACCAAGGATAGTCTCTGGCACATAAGAGGCTCATATTTAAAGTGTGAATTTTAATAAATGTTACAAATATACATGTATGGACTGAAATGTATAACATTTTCATTTTTCAATATGAAATTGTCAAGTGTAGAGGTTACAATAAAATATTTGCACTCTTTGAGAGACTGAGTGGAAGGAATTTTTACATGGGACAATCTAGTCACTTAATCATCAAGCAAAACGGTCATTTATCGTAAAAAGAAAGTGGGGCTTTGCAGTGTTCATATCACCACTTGTCACTGACGACAATGAAAAGCAATTTGTTCCATTTTTATTTGATTTTGTCCCATCTTTTAGAGTAATTACTGGACAATTATTTTGTCATAAAGTGTATGCTAAGAAGGCAAATCTGACTTTATGAAATTAAGAAACTAATTTTATTTAATGGAGTTTTCCTGTTTGACCTTAAATTTATGAAAACATATTCTTTCTGTTCTCTTTGAAAGTAACTTTTCACTCATTGTCATTTTTGTAATTTTCATTTAATTGATATACTGGCATTTATTTTTCCTTTCAGTCAGAAAAGAGATACCTAAGTCTTTAGGTATCTAAATGCTTATTAAATATTTTTTATAATTTGTGTTATGGGCATTATGTAATTAATCTCTCATAAAGAACTCATAAAAAACATTTAATTGAAGTTGTAAAGATACAAATCTTGTTGAATAACAGAGACCTTTAAAAATTTTTGTCTTAATATGATTCTCCCCTTGTGTTCCCAAAGCTGTGACACATCTCTCTGACATGGCACTTGCATTCTGATCATAATCAACTTGTCTGTGTCCCTCTTTGAACAGACCGTAAGCTGTAGGAGGGGAGAATGAGGCAGTTTCACTTTCTATTTCCTGTACTTATGAGAATGACCATTGCGCAGGAAGCATGGATATCTACTGAATAAGCAAATGTACTGAGTGAATAAATATCTAATGTCTGATTGGTATCAATGATGATAGAAAATAATCAACAAACACTTTTTTCAGTAGGAAGTACTTT
Organism: Petromus typicus; assembly: GCA_004026965.1. Classification (NCBI taxonomy): domain Eukaryota; kingdom Metazoa; phylum Chordata; class Mammalia; order Rodentia; family Petromuridae; genus Petromus; species Petromus typicus. Next base: position 4,013 of record PVIR01029986.1, read on the forward strand.
GGGAACCATAAATCTTACTGACTTATAACTTCATAGGGTTTTGAAATAAATAAAGTTCAACTACTGCTGATATCGCCAAGGGAGTAACATAAAGGGCAGTATAAAGAACAAATTTCAGGATTTGTTCCAAGTGTCTTTCATATATAATGTCTCCTCTGTTCATGAAACAAGAAATTTAATTGTGATGTTAAAGAATATGAAAGTCAAAATTCATTGCATGAAGTAGGTAAAATTGATACTAAAATAGAAATGTACATTCAAAATAGAAATGTCTTGCTAGATATTGAATTGGCCCATCCTGGTGTGCATCTTCATACACTCTTTTTGCCACTCCTGATACTGCCATTGTGTCCTGGGTCCTAAGCCCAAGAAGGACTTGTTGAGCAGGATGACAGTAACATAGCTGTTCAGTTTCAGTGGGCCCTGAAATTTCTTCCTAGGTCCAACTCTTCTATTTAGAAAATATGCCACCTAGGTAGCAGTGATAAGAGAGGGTAGCTTTGAGACATGCATCAGAAAAATGTAGGTATAATGAAAAGGGGCCAGTAAAGAAAGCAGACATAGAAAGGCAAACAGAAGAAAAAAAATTCACCAGGTACAAGACCAGGATTAGGGAGACTAATAGGCAAAGCCAAATCGTTTCTAGACTATAACACTTTCTACACCCAGAGTCTGGCATCAATGCTATCTTGAGAGAGGATCCAGTGCTCTGAGGGTAGAAGCCTGTATCTCAGTTTCAGTCAAGCAGCTACAAAAGGCTTTTAACCTTTTTAGTTTCCCCACCTGGGAGAATAACCCTGTTGGGGAGTTTCACAGGCTGTTGTGTCAGAGAATCAGAAAGCCAGGAAGTGGTGCAGGACAGGGCGCCAGTGGGTTCTTGAGCAAGACAAGCAATTTATCCTCATTAGGAACCATGACTCAAGTACTGGATGACCATTGCTCAGTGTCTACATGAACAGAGAACTTCTATAAACAGCAAGACTGAGCAGAAGACTGCAGCCCTCACAGTCCACAGGAAATCAGTAGAAAAATGAGCATTAAGTCAATCCTCTCTCCTCATCAAATCATCTGAAGGGTTTGATGATAAGACCAAGGCAAAGGCCTACAACCGCAATGTTCTATGCAAGGCTTGCAGTAGGGAGATGGGCTCAGAGGACCACTGAGAGCCACAAGCCTATTTTCTCATAGGAAGGGAATTGGGTAGGTCATAGGAGGTGACCAGCCAGAGACCTGCAAAAACTGACAGAATGATGTGGACTAAAAAGGGAGGGAAGAAGAAGTAATGTGCTTATAGCAGTATTGGCTCAGAGGAGGGAAGGGGCACAAGACAGAGCCAGGCCCAGGGCTCAGTTTGGGTCCTCCCTACAAGTCTCAGCTTCCCCACATGTGAATGTGGGTTGAGAGTTATAAAGGTGGTGGATGGGTGGAGAACCACATTAACTGAACTCGGATTATGGTATAAATAAGACTGTTATGTGATGTTTTATATATTTCCAACCTATATGTTCCTTATGTCTAATGTAGTTTTTCTCCCTTCTTCTTTCTTTCTTCTTTTCCCTTCTTGTCCTTTCTTACTTTATACTACACATATACAAGAGATGTCTGTATATGTGCAAAGGAGAATAAGAATTAAACAGTGATTTAATCTAAGTGGTACCTCTCACTGGAAAGTTAGTATAAACCTCAACAAAATCATGTTTAAAGGACCCAAATATAAGCTATCAGCATGTTAACAAATTTTGTTATTCTGACAGCTTCCTTCATTGTTCAGTTGTACTTTCTTTCCCCTGAAGTTCTCTGGTTCCCAAAAAATATTCTCTCAAACTCTCTCAACATTACCCTTTTACTTTAGCTATAAAAAATAATCTATCAGTAATGAACAAAGAAGCAAAAATTCTTAACAAGGCTGGGGATGGAGCTCAGTGACACAGTGCCTGCCTCACAAGTGTAAGGTCCTGTGTTCAATCTCCAGTACCAGAAAAATAATTCTTAATGAAGTATTGGCAAACAGAGTGCAACAAATCACCAGAAATATCATAGGCCATGAACAAGTCAGCTACATCCTAGTGAAGCAAGGGTGGCTCAATATATGCAAATCAATGAATGTAATACATCACATAAACAAGCAGGAACAGGGATCAAATAATCATCTCAAAAGAGATGGAAAAAGCCTTTGATAAATCTAATGTCCATTCATGATAAAAAGCTATCAAGAGATCTTATTTTATTCTGATAAAAGTCATTTATGACAAATCAGTGCCTATGATCCCATTAGCTGAAAGCTTTCCATTTGAAATGAAGAACAAGACAACGGTGCCCATTGTCACTAGTGTTGTTCAACAGAATACTCAAGACATTGGCCAGAGCAAGCAGATGAGAAAAAGAAATAAAAGGGATGAAAAAAGGGAAGAGGTTAAGTTATCAGTATTTGCAGGTGATGTAATGCTTCAAATAGAAGACCTACAAATTCCATAAAAAGATATTTTTAATTAATAACTGAATTCATAGTGTAGCAGATTACAAAATCTACACATAGAAATCCATAGCATTCTTGTACAGTGCTAAAGAATCCTCCAACAAAGAAATTAGTAAAACAATAACATTCATAGTGATAGAAAAAGAAATGAAATACACAGGAATTACAAAATACTCAAAAAGTTTAGATCCCTACCAGAAGAAATACTGAATCATAAATGGACAACCAAAATGAGTAGATACTTCTCAGAAGTACAAGTATGCAACAAATATATTTAAAAAATCAACATCCCTGCTCACTAAAGACTTAGACATCATATTATAGGGATGAATACATACATGTTTAATAGCAGCACTATTCACAATAGACAAATTATGCAAGTGGGATATATATGAATATATATATATATATACATATATATATATATATAAAACTATTTTTCTGTACACTGGAGTAACATTTCCATATCAAAGAATAAACTTAAGCTCTTTGTAGGGAAATGGAAAATAGGATGTGATGATGTGAATAGGAACACCCAATTTCAGGTACAAGATCAGGTAAACTCCAACAAAATCATCATGGATTAACACAACACCCTGAAAATATACAGATTAATGAGACAAAAACTTAATGAAGATGGGAAAAAAATGAGAATTAAGTTGTGTTTTATACTGGTACAATTCCCCATTATGTAGTGCAATCATGATGTATATATGCAATGTACCAATAAAGATTTCAATTAAAAAAAACTTAATAAAGAGATAACAGAGTCGAACTATGACTTTAAAAATGGAAAATGGACCTAGTAAGTATCTTTAGAGTGTTCAACCCAACTATAACATAATACACATTCTTTTGACAGCACACAGAACTTTCTTCAAAAGAGACTACAGGCTAGACCATAAAGCTTGCATAAATAAACACAAAAATTGAAATAATTTCCTGAATATTACCAGATCATAGTGAAATGCAGGTTAAAGTCTATGGCAAACGAAGCCATGTCAATTATGTAAACATATGGAGAGTGAACAATACCTACTTAGTCAATGGGCCACAGAAGAAACAAAAGAATAAAGCAAACTCTTCCAAGACTCCAGCAATAATACCAGTACATTACCAGGCCCTGTGGGACACAATAAAGTGGAGCTAAGAGAGAAGTTTATATCTCTGAATGTCCACATCAGAAAAACAGAGTGAATGCAACTACATTACCTAATGTTGCACTTGATGGCCATAGAAAAATAAAATAACAATCCAAATCCAAAGCTATTACGGGGGAGACTTTTAAAGACAGAAGTATTAAATTAATAAAAGACAAAAATGATACAAATAATCCACAAATTTAGCCATTGTTTTTTAAAAGAATAAACAAATTGCCAAATCTCTAGCCAAACTTATGTAAAAAAGGGAAGAAAAGGTCCAAGTCAGTGCAATTAGAAATGAAAAGGTGGAATCACATTTGAGTCTATCAAAATCAGAAAGATTACTGGTATATAATTTGAGAATTTGACTTTAGTAAAATTAATATTTTAGAAGAAATTGATATATTTCTCTGTACATATGAAGTACTAAAGTTAAACCAAGGAGACTTAAAAATTTTCAATAATCTAATATCAGTCAACAGAACTGAAGAAGTCATAATAATTTAAAATATATCAAGTAAGAAAAACTCAGATACATAAGGATTCACTGCTAGATTCTCAAGAATTTTAAAGGAGATCTGATGCCAATACTCCATAAATTCTTTAATGAAATTAAAATTGAAGGAGTACTCTAAAACCCATTTCTGGAAGCTGGCATTACCTTACGTCCAAAACTAGAAAAGGACCCAACAAGAAAAGACAGTTACATGCCAATCTTTAATAAGCAGAGAAGAAAAAAATCCTCATTAAGATATTGACAAAAAGCAAGAAAGCAGTAGAGCATCAAAAAGATCATATATAATGACCAAGTCTGATTTATTCCAGGGATACAGGAATATGCAAATAAAGGAATACAACAAAAACTGAAACATGAAAAAGGTGATCATTCATCTCAACGGATGCAGACAAAGCCTTTGACAAAATCAACATCCATACATGATAAAAAATAAAACACCCTGAAGAAATAGATACGGAAGGACCTTATCCCTATCTGATTAAAACAATTTAGGACAACAAATGGATAAAATTATATTAAATAGCAAAAAGCTAAAAGATGTCCCTCTAAAATCAGAAATAAGACAAAGACCTCCACTGTCACCACTCATGTTCAGTATAGTTCCTGAAACGATCAGGACAAAGAATTCAAGAGGATATGTAGATGACATCACCCTCTACATAGAAGAGCCAAAATTTTCCACTAAAATTTTATAAAATTATAAAGCAAATTTGGTAGTCTAGCAGGATACAAAGTCAACACATAAAAATAAGCACTGTTTCTGAACAGCAATAAAATTAGAGAAACAATATTGCTCATAACAACATCAAGAAAGATTAAATATTAATAATTAACATAACCAAGCAAGTAAAAGTCCTCTTCAGTGAAAACTGTGGTACTCTGAAAAAAGAGATCAAAGAGTATCAGAAAATGAAAAGATAGCTCCTGTTGCTTGATAGACAAAACCAATATAGTCAAAATGGACATACTTTGAAAATCAATATTCAGATTTAACATATTCTCCACCAAAATGCCAATTGAATTCCTCACAGAACTACAGAAAATAATCCAAAAATTCATATGGAAACAGAAAAGGGTGAAATAGTAAAAGTAATGTTATTCAACAAGATGGATGCCACAAAATCTAGGATGTAAATCTACAAAGCTACTGTGGTAAACAGCATGGTACTGGTAAAAAATAAAAACAATCAGACTTATAGATTAATAGAACAGAGTAGAGGGTACAAAAACAAGTCCAGGCACACTTTACCAACTTGTCTTTAACAAAAGTGCCAGAAACTTGTGCTGGAGGAAATAGTCTCTTTAAGAAATGGTGCTGGAGGGGCTGGGGATATAGCTCAGTGGTTCTGGCACCTGTCTTGCAAGTGCAAGGACCGGGGTTTGATCCCCGGTAACCACATAACAATACTGGGCGTAGAGACTCACCCCAGCGGCAACCAGTACCACATAGCACAGTGCCGGGTGTGGTGGCTCATGCCTGTAATCCCAGCACTCGGGAGGCAGAGGCAGGAGGATTACTGTGATGTGAGCTGGAGGCTGAGCTCAGGGCCAGCCTGAACCACAAAGTGAGAACCTGTCTCAAAAAACCTTAAAAAAAAAAAGAAAGAAAGAGAAAAAATAAAAAGAAATGGTGCTGGGAAAACTGGCTGTCCACATGCAGAAGGAAGAGGATGAAAAAGAATTAAGAGATGACATATTCATGTGACAGCTTTCCACAATGAATGTAATCATTATGTACATGTACCAATGAAAAGAAAATGTTTCATATATGTCTATACTATTCATATATGAATACTATTCAGCCATACAGAGAGTTAAATTTGAGTTGTTTGTAGGAAAATGAATGCACCTTAAAAACATACTGCTTAGTGAAATAAATTAGACACCAAATGTTAAACATCTCATGCTTTGTGTTATATGAGAAACTCAAAATACGCGTAAAGAGTAAAATAAAAGATAATAAGAAATAGGAAGCATGCCTTTTGGAAAGGAGAAGAGGGTATAGAGAGGAGGTCAGGGAAAGGGTGAGTAACAAGAATTCAGAAGTGACACGTACATCTCTACAAACTCCCCAGGACAGATGCACTAATTGTGTGTTAACATTGTTAGTTAAAATGTGGAAGTTTCTGTCAATGTGAATAAAAAACATTGTTCATCAAGGATCAAGGATCATTCCATTCTAGCAAAATAGCTCTCTTACTGGGTATGATTCCAACAGAGGAGTAATAACTTAAATAGCTCATGTAACTGAGCATTTTATATGTGGTGGATTCTATAGTGAGCACCTTATCATACGTTATCTAAAAAATTAGTAATCTTTAGGTGAAATACTACTGTTGTTGTTATTGTTTACCTCACTTAAGCTCAATTACCCTATGTAAAAGCTAGGAGAAGTTTGCTAATTTGGTTCAACTGTCAGAGTTAATATCTTATCGCTTTAGGGTTGAGACACAGACTACAGAGTTTACAGCTGTTCCACTTTCTTCATCTTCCAGGAACTGTAACTGAGAGGATGAAGAATAAGGTCAGAGATTAATGTGTGTCTAGTACTTTGTTATAGAGAAGATGGACAAGCCTTAACATGTTTAATCAGACCAAACATGTCTACCTGGAAAGCAACTGTATAGGAAATGCAGGCCATAAATTACAAAGTAGCAGTTGGAAAGGTATTTATGAATTTCCCTCAGGAGACCTTTTTAATGTACAGACTCTATCCCAGCTGGTTTGTTTAATTTATTTCAGTCTTGGAGTACCTTAAGTAGGATTTATTAGAAAATAAATAAAAATAGAAAACAGCTGCTAACATAGAGTACAAGATGTAAGTTCATTTATTATTTTGGGGAAAGACTTTTCCAATTCATTTTCCAAACATTTAACATAACATACTATAAAGTTAAACGATAAAGTCAAGCTCTGTGGGCTTTTACTTAAGTGGGAAGTGACACATAATATAGGGTAATATTAAAAACAGAGGGAATCAAGCAAGCCTTTTCCAAACCAGAGGAACAGTTAAGTTAAATTTGAGCAATATAATGAGCAGAGTTAGATACCTAAGCTCTCTGGGGACAACTGTCAACAACCCCCTTCTCCCGTGCACTACACTTGGCTCTCTTATAGTGTAAGATATGGTCAGATGGCTTGTTGGAGGAGCATCCTGTGAGGTGGTGAGAGAGTCCCGTGGGGCTGCAGAGCTGACTGCTTGGTCGGAGACTGGTGACAATAGCAATCAGACTTCTGAGATGTGATAGGTACAGAGGGGAGTCAGAATGAGGGACCCACGGGAACACAATGTAGCCGGAGAGATCCACTCATGTTCCTTATAGGGACATGTTAAGTTCTAGATTATCCTGGATGTAACCAGTAGGACAAGCCAGAAGCAGTAGACAAGGAACTTGGCTCTGAGATTTTGAGATTCAAGACAGGAAGATGTCATTCTTCATTCTCTTCTGCTTTATCTGACAGAGAAAGGAAGGTGAAAGGAGAGCATGGCGGAAAGTCTAGCATATTAAAATGTACCAAAGAGAAGTACTTCAGGAAGTGGTCAACAAACTGGATGCTTGGGGTCAAATCCAGCCACAGCCTCCTTTTTATACAATGCATTAGTGAAAAAAAAAAACAAAAAAACAAAAAAAAACTGAGGCCACTTATTTATGTATAATCATGGGTGCTTCAGTACTACAGTGGCAGAGTTGAATAGCCATTCCAGAAGCCCTGCATCAGAATTTTTCAGCAAAACAGGACTGGTAGGCCCCCTCTGCCTTACCCCAATGAGAAGGATGCATTTGTAGAGCTGGATGATGTGGTTAGGGAGGCTCAGAAGCCCTGACCTAAGCTGTCTGCACACCAGAGAGTCAGGGAAGCTGACAGCATGCCCAAGAGTCAGGTCAAATCCTGAGAAATGAGAGGAGCCAAAGCTTTCAGCCCCATGTGGAAAACCTGTAGCCTGGGACAGAGTGGGGGGCACCAGTGCAAGATCAGAGGCCGGAAAGTTGCAAGTTCTGATGTCCAGGGGAAGAAATGGAACATCCAGCTCAAGCAGACAGAGAATGCACTCTGCTTCCCCTGCTTTTATTTTTTAAAATTTGTCTAAGGTTTTCAATAAGATGGTGCCCTCCCTCACTGGCTGAGGTTGTATCTTCCTTACGCGGGTCATTTACTCAAATGCCAGTGTCTTGTCTAATCCCTTTCATGGTCATATCCAAAATAATGTTTTCCCAGATATCTGAATATCTCTACATCAAAGTGACACCTAAAAGTTACCAACATAAACTGTATGATCTGTAAACATAAAATATTTACTGTCTGGTCAAAAAATTGACTCTGATTTAAAATATTAGGCCAAAATTAAAATACAATATTCATTTATGTATATTATTGATATTTGATGACTTGGATAGACAGCTAGAGTAGTTTTAAACACCAAACTCTTCAATTTATTTTTATATGTCAGTTATATCCACATGACACGAAGTTCTCCATAATACATGTATATTCACAACTATCATAGGTAGTCATGAAGTCATCACACTGTTTGATGAATAAACTTATATATTTAGCCTCTAGATCATTATATATGCTTCTTTGAAAGGGACAATGTTTCTTACATATCACTTAACAGACAATATGGTAGGGAGATATATTTATTTGGGGGGGGAAGTTAGGAATGGAACAAAGAGAAAATAAAAATGATACTCTTTGCCTTTACTAAATAAAAATGAAGCTGAATTTGCTAGCTTGAAGCAGGTCCAAACAATGGAGTCATAGCCTTGTCCAGGCAGTTTCTCTCTCTTTGATGAGCTCCAAGATTTATCGTTTCTACTTCAGTGTGTGGGAGGTGAAAGCCGAAAGGGCATTCTTTCAGCTTCCAAAGTCCCTGGATGTGTCATAGTCATTTTCTCAGTGCAGCTCCAGGAAAGATGTTTCCAGTCTAGCTAACCCTGCAATGCTACTGAAGTTGTAATTGGTATAGCAACACAATTTATCCAAGGCAATACTTAGTCTAAGATCTTAAAAAACCATGAAGTCAACTGCTCCATTGGAATCGATAAATGCTGTAGACTCTGATATTTGCATGAAAAGCATACAAATATGAATTTCAAGGAGCTTTCATTAGATTGCTTTTAGGTCATTGGTTTAGGACCTCAGAACATGTACATATATAGTAAGCCACTGAGTTTCCCACTGTTCAGAGCTCACTTTTTAACTGTTAATTCTTATCTTTATTCATTTGTATCTTCCTCCAACTTCTCTAACTTGGACACATTCTGGTGTTTATCATTTTCTTTCTGGTTCAAAATAAAAGCATAATGGTAAAGAAGAAATGGTAAAATTATAATTGTGTATCTTGTTAGTGACAGTAGGAAGTCTCTTTTATTTGGAAGTAGATGTCTATTTCTTCCAGATGAAAAATTCTGGAACCTCATATTTCCTCCACTTCCTGCCTCCACACGGTGCTGTACTTAACCACTGAAAGATAATGGTTCCATTTCAGTCACCTTCAGTGGAGAAACATTTTTGGACATCACAACTTTTGTATAATTTGCAACCATTTATTTTGATTGTCTTCACATAAATGGAAAATATTGGATCAACAACTATGAAGATTTTTCTATATGCTTTAAAAGATTTAATAACAACTCTCAACTATCCTTTCTTTAATAGTAATTTAAGTTTCTTTAGCATCTCTTTATAAGAATGTGCTGACTATAAATACAAAGCTGTGATTGTCAGGACATTAACTGAGTTGTTTTATGGGAGTGGTAGAAGAATTTGTACTTATGCAATCACCAATTTTTTACTTTAATCCTCAGTGTGTTGCTTTTGAATTTTTAAGGTGGAACACAGCGTGGTCTGTGACTGCTAAAAGAGTAAGGGAATTACCAGGATATAGGGTTTCACATTTTCTGTCTCAGCCAGTAGAAAGAATTCCTAATTGCCAAAGTTCTAAGAAATATTTATTTATTTTTTAAATTTCTCTGTCAACAGAAGAAAACTTCCCATTTGTGCTAGAAAAACTAAACAGAAATCAGCATAACTATTTTATTATGTAGAGTTTTACTTAAAGAATATTTAGTAACACTATTACACTTACAAATTTAAAAGTATTTCCTTGTTTTGTAACAAGATGAAGTATTAAATATCAGATAAAACAAAAGAAAATCTGGAGGATTTTTCTTTTAAAATTTCATAAGGGATGCAAAATTAGCATGCTATATACATAAGACAGCAGGTGTTTTATATCCCAAATTCATATTTTTATTAGATACAAGAATATTTTACCTCATAAAATATCTATCAGTATTTTATTTCTGTTGAGTAGACTTCAAATTAGGTAAGAATATAAAACGAGGCAACCTCTGGTAAACAACACAGAGGCAGAGAAAAATGTGATCAAGCCTTATTTCCTACTAAAGAGGAAGCAACATTATTCGTGGTATATGTGGTACATAGAGCTATGTGTGATTGATTTATCAATTTATTCACTGTCATTGGATATCAGCTTCATATTGAACACTGTAAATATTGCCCTTGGTACAATCGGTGAAGACAGAAATATTTCAGTTTCTCATGTAGTTAATCACTTAGTGAAGGTCTGCAAACAATACAATAAAAGCAAGTAAATAAAAATTTGGGGGTGAGGCAAAATTCTTTGAAGAGAGAGTGACTGGTGTTGACATAAGTAAGGTGATATGAGAATATTTAATATAGGTAAGTGACAAGCTCTTCAAATAGCTATAGAAAAAGCAGCAGAGAGGAACTGAAGGAAATGGGAAAATGTCATTATGGCAGAAAAGAGTAATGTATCCCTGTAAAATGGTTTATGTATTAATCTTCACAAAGAACGTATTTCTTGTTCCTTTCCACCAGTCAAAATTTAACCCTCTCATTTTCTATTAGTCTTTCTTCGAATCCATAAAAATCATTTATTTTGACTTCTCTTAGAATGTTTTTCCCTTTTAATTTAAAAAATATCTTAATGATACTAGAAAACATCATGCCTAATATATATTGTATAAATTTTCTGTATGAGAAGAACAGTGTTCTTCTATTTATTTTGTCTTATCAAATGTTGATTCTTGTGGAAAAATAGTCTTGACAAAATAAGAGTCTTGAAACTTGTCAAAGTTCTACCAGTACCTTCCCCTGGATCCTGGAATCCTGACTTATTTGAGTATATATGGATATATATCCATATACATATCTATATATGGAATTTTTAAAGATATACACAGAAAATCATGCACATCTCTGGGCGTAGGAACTTTTGCACCTCGGAAAATAGTGGTAAAGATTGTTAAACAGGGGTGAAGCCACTGAATTTGTTCCCAGTGTCTAATACAGTATCAATCCTTAGTTTTAATGAAGAATCTGCTTCTTTGAAGCTTGCTGTCTATACTGAGCCTTAAATTTTCAGTGCTCTCTCAGTGTTTTCAGCAATAGGGTTCTGAATTGTATTGAGATCCACACACAATAAGTGAGCATTTGGCAAAGATAAGATAGATACAAAATATCTGTACTGACAAATGAGAATCTCCTGAAGAACAATGTTAAAACACATTCTATTCATGTTAGAATAGATGAATGGCAATGGATTACATGTTTATGTCCCTCTAACATGTTTAAGTGGAAATCCTAACACATAACTGATGTCATTAAAAAGTGGGAGCTTTGGAAGATATTAATGCACTACTAATGGGATTAGTACCTTTGCAAATGGAATGCCAGGTGCTCTACACACTATGAAGACCTAATCCAGGAGAGGACCCAACTATGGTGGTGCCTTTATTTGGATTTGTAGTTTCTAGGATTATGGGAAATAAGATTTTTTTGTTATCATTATTGTTTATTCCCCTGCTTCCCAGTCAATGGTAATTTGTTATAGTAACCCTCACTAGGACACTGATGTTTAGAGGAATATGTTTTAACATAATAATTAGTAAATAGTAGCCCATGAGATAAAGCCTGAAGTATTTGAAAAGTTCTTTATTCTTCTGTGTGATTCTAAGGGGATTAAGACGTCTCAGGACATTTGGCTCATTTAAGCGTTGGAAGAAATGGAGAAAAATCAGGGATGAGAATCCCTCGAGTTGATGGAGCTCATAAATAATATCTAAGGATTCAACGCTTTGTTGTAGGGACCCTCTTCAAACTATGACTTAGAATCTTAAAATATTTAATATAGAAAATGTACTGTTTTTTCTATTTGGCTCTAGAAAAATAAGGTTCATACAAATAAGATAAAATCACTCAGATATGAGGAGTGTGGCAAGACCACCACGGCTGGGAACGCTAAATGGTGAGGGTGGGGGGCGGGTTCAGAAAGTTTAGATTACATGAGAAAAAAGATGAATCTCAGACAACTATTATGCTTTTCTGCACCATAACCTGAAATCCTCTCACAATAGCCCTTGCTTTGGGAAGGTGACTAGGTCCGTGCAGCCTTCTATCACTGTTGGGGATTCAGTCCAACAATGGCTTTTTTAAGGCCATGTACCAACTACTTGTATTTACTACTTGGATGCTTCTTTGATATTCTTGGGTTCCTGGAAAGTTCTCATACCTGAGTATGAGTCATTTAGAAGTGCTGCACAGTTACTGCATGATTCCTAGGTCCTACACAAACAGGGAAAAAATAGATTAAGGAAGTACTTAGTTTTCCATTTCCTGGCAATTATCTTCCAACATTTCATAAGAATTCCCAGAAAGTGTCGCCAGACTGCAATAACAATTACCTGGTCAAATCTGTAATGCGCGTGAGAATCGGCTTTCAGTTCTTCTTGGTTTCACTTGCCCTATTCTGTTTTCCTGATTACTTCTGTATGATATTATGTTTCCAAAACATAGTGGGAATGAAATTTTTGTTTTCAAAAGGACTGAAGCTAAAATAATGGGTACATGAAAAGAAAATAAGGAAAATAGCAGGAAGTATGAACCAAATTTTGTTTCTGCCATAATAGTCTTACTCAGTGTGCTAAGTTAGTGCTGAGTAATGTAAAGAATGTGCAGATTTCTAAGTTACTGGAAATTTTTTCACTGTTTTACTTGACTCAGAAGATGATCTTCAAATGTTCCATTATTTAGGATTTCAATTATGTTTTATGAATGCAGAGAATACATATTTCTTTCTAACTCCAGGACAGTTACTTTTATAGTTATTACATATTTTATTTACTTTTATTAATCTATAACAGATAACATAAAAACACCTTTATCTTTGAACTATAAGGTTATGATTTCAAATGACAGTGACACAATTTTATTTTATTCCTATTTTATACACACACACACACACACACACACACACACACACACACATATATATATATGCATGCATACCTGCATGTGTGTATGTATATGTGAAAGAAATTCTGTTTGACCTTAATAGTTTTAAGTAGTTCATTAGGTAACCTTTGAAAGAAGTAATAAAACAGGTTAATTTCGACACAATGTAGTTTATAATTGTAACATAATCGAGTGGAAGTTTCTCTTTTTGCTGTCTACTTTTGAGCCAGTAAAATTTCCTGCTGTTAATGTTAAATGATATTACAATGTGTTATAAACCTCTTGAGTTTCTACATCTACCAAATAAAGCATTTTACTCTCATTATAGATACCTAAATTAGATAGAAATTAATAACTAGTCAGGCCTGGGACTCTCAAGAGAGTTACATCAAACATGTGTCTGGAGGCACATCTGAGGAAAGTCAGACCTCAAGATGGCAACACAATAGCCAGACTGGTGAGCTGACTGAGTTAAATAGCATTTTCAAATTATGCTATAATTAACATCTCCCAGACCAGTAAGTACAGAAACGTATCAAAAGTACAAATGCATGACCTGAACCTCTGGACCCACCTTTCCCTTCCCTTCCCATCCTTTTCCAAAGTGTCCTTGTAATTCCTGTGTTAGGGGGGACAGATAAGCTTTTCAGTTAATGACACTAGCCATTCTCCCTTGGTACATGCCTCACTTCTCCATTGGTCAATATTATTTCAGTGACTGCACTATAATCCTAGCGGTTGGTTATGTTTTGAACCATATGACATTCACATTGTGATTTTTCTCTATATAATAATCTCAGAGAAAGAGCCTTTGTGGCAAACCAAGTCAACCAAAGGAAAACCCAGGGCCAGTCAAGGCCTACAAGAAAACTGGACACTGAGCACAAAACTGTACAAAGCCACACTTCCTTGGCCCTGCTCGTGTGTCAGACAACAGATGTGCTTGGCTCTTGGAAATGGAGAATGGATGGCATCTGCTCCCAGAAAGGGACTAGGCCAACCAAAATTTTCATCTCCTGCTCTGATGAAAAGGACTGAAAGGGCCAGGCAATATTCAGTACCCTGCCCACAGAAACCTTCATGTCTTTTGAAAAGCTGTGGTTCACTCTGGACATCTATACTTTGGGCTTTTTTAAAATTCACATCTTTATTGGTACATTATATATACCCATCATCATCACATTCAACGTTAAGAGTTTGTACCAGTATATGACACGACTTGATTCTCATTTTTTCCCATTGCCCCAACCATCCTACAACTCCCTACCCACTATATACATAAACTGTGTTTCCTTTTTTTCTTTATTATTATCACATTCTTTCCCCACTCGTTATTTACCCCTTTACCCTATTTCTTTTTAAATATTTTCTATTTCACAATACCTACTATATATACTAGAACTCATTTACATCTTCATTTTCTCATACCAGAGAAAAGATATGATATTTACATTATCTGTGACCTATTTATTTCACTTTTGAGGATGTCCTTTTCTTCCCTAGAATGCCCTCTTCTAGATATATAGCCATAATTACTGCAAAGGAACTTCAGAACTTCTTTGCTCCTTCTCTTGTTCAAATGTGTAACCATGAGCTTTACTTGTCTCTAGTATCCTACTGCCTTACTGGGAAGATACTTACTAGCACAATTGGGGGAATTTCCCAATATTAGCAAAGACCAAAATACATTTTACTTTTTGGAACCAGATTTCTTTGACCAAATTAATCAATAGATAGATCTTGTTACATGGAATAATTAAATAGCTGGGATGGCAATAACAAGTAGAGTTGTGCTAACAGAAGAAGCTATTAAGTTAACTTTGGATCACAAACTATAAGTACTGAGTCCTCATCTGAAAAGGGCTATTCTTGAGAAAAATGTTGCTTATGGTTAACAGGGGCAAGGTTCACCAAGTATTAGCCTATGATTCTAGATATCCTTGGGGTTACTACAAACAACTGTACTATTCTTAATCCTGCCTCTTTGATGGGCACAAGCTCAGAGTCAGCAACTTTTGTCAACAGGTGATTTGCCAGACCCAGGCAATCAGGCAGGACTTCTGTGGCTTGCCCTTCTAAGACTCCAAGATGTTGTGGTTCACTGATGGAAGTGGCTCTGTTAAAGAAAGATGCCAAAGGTGAGCTATACTGTTTTCAGTTCACATAAGGTCATCAAGTCCCACTTCTCTCTCTCTCTCTCTTTCTTTCTTTCTTTCTTTCTTTTGACAAGGTCTCACTTTGTAGTTCAGGCTGGCCTCAAATTTGAGGCAATAAATCTTCCTGCCTCTGCCTCTTGAGTGCTGGAATTATAGGTGTGAGCCACCATGCCTAGAGAGTTCCACTTATTTCAAAGAACTCTGCTCAAACAGAGTAATCATTAAATTGGTCCTTCCTCAGGAGATGCAGTAAAATAAAAACTCTCCATGAGGGCTGATGATTTAGCTCAGTGGTCCTGGCTCCTGCCTTGCAAGTATAAGGTCCCTGTGTAATCCCAGGTAACCACTACAACAGCGCCGGGCATGGCAGCTCACACCTGTAATCCCAGCACTCTGGAGACAGAGACAGGAGGATTGCTGAGTTTGAAGCTGAGTTCACGCCCAGCCTGAACTACAAAGCAAGACCCTGTCTCAAAAAACTCAATGAAAATGTCCACCATGAAAATGACCACCAGAAACATCACAGAAATGTGGCCACTGAGCTCTCTGCTACTGTGTGCCTTTATATCAGTCTGCTTTCATGCTGTATCTTCTTTTCTTACTTTTACTCACTTCAAACTTTCTCCATAGAGCACATTTCACCTCCTACCTTTAATGTAAAGTCTTACTACCATCTGTGCTGACCAGACCAATTCTTTGATGAAGACAGAAAGAGCCTAGAAACCACCTGTGAGGGATTCTAATAACCTGATAACAGCAGAGAGTTATCTGGACTTGTTGCACACTTAAAGATCATGATATTAATTTGATCTACATGAACCTTGCAAAGTTTTTATATTCAGTTCCCCTGAAACCTATAAACCTCAAGTGATTTGGAAGAAATTTTGATTTTCTTACGCAATTTTATAATATTGACTTACAAATAAGGGAAGCTTCAAATGTAAATTGAGTTTGAATTTCTCATTATGCTATCTATGTACATAATGTTTCTTTCTCTAAAATATTATGTTTATAATTTCATTACACATTTCAAAACATATTGGAATGTAAGCATTTTTCACTATCTAATTTAGTTTGAACTACAAATGAGTCCTATTTGTTTTCAGAGCTCATTTTATTTCATTAAGTCAGATTTACTTATTTTATAATTATATGTGGAAATAAACAGACTTTCCACTGGCTTAAAGGGAAAAACCACTCAAGTTCTGAATTATTTGGTTGACAGAAAGTAATTTCCCACTTACTGTGAAATTACTTTGCCTTTCTTGACACAATAAAAAATGTTTATTTGAAGTTTGCTGAATGAGTCAAAGTCATAAACATTTTTTAAAGAGTAAGGAGACAAATTTGGAAAAATAGCATTTAAGGAGATGTCAATATAA
>PVIR01029987.1:0-20670 GCA_004026965.1 Petromus typicus
GTTATAATATTGGAAATAGCTGTTCTAGTTACTAAAAAGTACCCCTCAAAAAGGGACTTGAACAAAGAAAGACATAATGGAAACTGTATTTTAGGAAAATCTTCTCAATCCTTTTTTCAAATATCTTTTGTGTGTTTCTTGCTTTACATTTTTAATGTACTTTACATTTCATATTCTTGAAACCTCACACCTGAACTATGTTCTACAGTTTTAGAAGTCATAGCTCTAATCAACTTGTACATTATTCCCACAAGTCTTAGTAACAATCTACCATTGCTTCCTACATACCATAAAAACCCCTAGCTTCACATATCAGTCTGCTTTTTGTTACTATAATAAATAAGCTGAGGCAACATTTCTTTTTAAGGCAAAGAGGTATATTTATCTCACAGTTTCAGAGGCTGAAAAGCCAAGATTAGCCAAGAAAATCCCTTTGGTGGGGGCCTAATGAATGTCATTGTGGCAAGGAAAAGATCCCACGCAAAAACAGGAAGCCAGACAGTGATTTACAGGATGGTTCTCCAACCTTCAGACCATGGACCGGTACCGATTAGGAGCTGGGTCACACAGTGGGAGATGAGCCTCAGGCAAGCAAGCACAATTTTATCTATATTAACAGCTGTTCTATATCCTTTGCAGTATTGCTTGAGCTCTGCCTCTTGTCAGATCAATGGTAGCATTAGATTCTGACAGGAGCATGAACTCTGATTGGGCATACAAAGGATATAAATAGGACATTTCTTGTGAGAAGAATGCTTAATGATTTGACTGGAGCTGAGGCAGTGATACGAGCACTGGGGATCTGCTGCAATTACAGATTAATATTAGCAGAGAGGTTTGACTGCACAGAGACCATAATGAATCAGTTGCTTGCAGATTCATATCAGAAACCTTCCAGTGAGTGGCATGGGACCAGCTGCATCTGGTGAAAAGCTCTAAGCTGTACAGACACACTGTTAGTTCATGCATAGCCTGCTCATTATTTTATTTACTACTTCATCTGTGCCTCTTCCCACATTGTGCACTTGTCTCACTCGCAGCATGGGTAAGCCCACAAGCTAATCCTTGACAAAGTGAGTAAAAACCAAACATCACTGGAGAGCTTCTCTGAACAGGAGGAAAGACCCAGTGATGAGACAACAGAAGCCTCTGTGACTCCCATTAGAAATAATACTGCAGGGCCGGGCATTTAGCTCAAGTGATACCACACACACACACACACACACACACACACACACATGCACCAAAAGAAACTCTTTACACTTAAAAAGAAAATACCAAGAGCCTTATTTAAACTATAGGATCATCGTAATAGGCGATTCAAGTTCTCCAAGCCTACTTGTATACTCTGTGGTGAATGGCAATATAATACAGCCACTAGAACATCAAAATTACTTTACAACACAGAGACTAAATACTTTGATTTAAGATATTCCTCTGTAGTTTTTCAAAAGAAAAAAATGTGCACACAAATAATAAGCAAAAGGCCACCACATTATCAAATGTGCCTGTACTGAGGGCATCATTTTGAACAGCTAACCACAGTTAGCTTTAGTTTTAGTCACTAAAACTAAGAAGTCCATTACTGCTGGTGAACAGTTGACCTTATCTGTTGCTTTTGCAGGTTTTGGTTTTTTTTTTTTTTTTGTACTAAGGCTTGAACTTGGGACTTTGTGTTTATGAAGCAAGAGTTGGAACCATGGAGCTAAATCCCTAGCCTGACCTTGCCTCTAGCTAAAGACATTTGTCGAGAACTTTTAGGAGTTTCATTTCAAAAGGTGACACAGGTTCCTCTTTTAGTTAGCACTATAATTAGATGAACTGATGAAGAGCAGAGAATATTGAGGTGTGACTGTTAGCATTAATAAGTTACTATGGCAGACAATCCGTGGTTGATGAGTCTACTGATGTACCTACACTGCTTGTTGTTGGATAATATATTTTTCAGGAAGCTGTGCATGGGGAATATATTACATGTAGGTTTGTTTCCAGCCAACATCATAACTGCAAAATTAATAATCTAATAATCAAATCTAATAATTGCATATTAGGAAAACTGAGTTGATCATTTTATATTGGATCATGCACTGACTGAGCAGCTGTCATAACTGCACACCTTCCTGGATTCACTATTCAGGTCAAAGAGGTCACTTTTGAATGTGAGTCTACAAACTTTGTCATCCTTAGAAAAATGCTGGCTAGATGAAAAATGTCACCTAAAGTTAGTTTTGCAAGATATGATAAAGATTAACTACATTAAAGTATGTGCCCTGAACTCATACCTGTTTGCACAGATTTCTGGGGAGACAGACACAGAGCACACATGTCTTTTTTTATACAGAAGTGAGTTGGCTTTTTAAAGGTTAACTTCTGAGCAGGGGAATCTTTTTGTATCAGTACATATTTGGAGTAGATAATAATTACATTTATTCTAGGGAGTTGGTACATGTATATAATATATCTCCAGAGTTTTTGAATTATAAGAGTTACTCCAGAGATTTCTTTTTTGTTGTTTTGTTTTTATTTTTTAAAGGCAGGGTCTCATTTTGTAGTTCAGGCTGGCCCTGAGCCCAGCCTTAAACTCACAGTAAACCTCCTGCCTCTGCCTCCCAAGTGCTGGGATTACAGGCGTGAGCCACCACACCCGGCACTGTGGTATGTGGTATTGATTGCTGGTGGGTGTGAGTCACCATGGCTGGCATTGTTGTTGTATGTAGTTACCAGGCACTGAACCTGTAACCTTGCACTTGCAAGGCAGGCACCGGAACCACTGAGCTAAATCCTCAGCCCTAGAGATTTCTTATTAAAAAAACCATAGCAGCACATTTCAGTGGAGAGAGTGAGTTGCAGAACTTGCCTACTCATGTGACATGTTCAACGTGTTCAATATCCAACCTGCTCAGTGAACTCATTCTGTCACTTCAGAAGAGAACAACAACTGTGCTCAAGTCAGCAGAAGAAATGGCACCATAAACCCAAAGGCAATTACAGAAGGGATGTGGGAACGTTTGGGACTTTTTATGTTTCAAACATTTGCAGAGATTTTTAGAGAAAATGACTGGGGTCTGCCCTTCTCTTAGCTGGTACATGATCACCTATCTCAGGTTTCAAAAGAGTTAGAGCATTACTTCTCAACCACGAAAGCCCCTGAACTGGGAAGGTGTGACTGCACAGCCTATGTATGAATAGACCAGGTAAATCAGCTTTGTACTTGAAGATGATTAATTGCTTGAGATCACAAATGACTATGGCTTCTACAAATTTCCATATGTTCTGGATTGAAATTAAGGCAGAACACATTGCCACAAATGCACTGAAAAGCCTACTTCCACTGTCAACATCTTATCTTTGTGAAGCAGTGTTATCAACCAAAATGAGACTATGGAGTAGACCAGACATAACACATTTCAGGTGTCCCTGTCCCTATCATCTGTAGATGGGACCATGTAGTTGCAGGAAACAAGCTCAAGGCCCCCTACTGATTCTGTATTATGATGAATTGTTTCATTATGTATTGCAAGTGTAATAATATAAAGTACACAATAACTGTAATGTGCTTGAATCATCCTAAACCATCCCCTCTTCCTGATGCATGGAAAACTTGTCTTCCCTGAAACCTATTATTATTAATACCAAAAAGGTTGCAAAACCACTGATGGAGAGGTCAAGCTCACTCTTAAATAGCTTGCTCTTGTGAGAATTTAGAGGCCCCATGAAGGCTACCTTAAGGAATCCTTTCGTGGGAAATTTCCCCAGTGCCCTAAGAACTTTCCCCACCTCTTAAGGTTTCTACCACCTTCTGGCCCTGCACACTAGGTAAGGACCACGTTTCCAACACACGAACCCTTGGTGGGGTATATTCAAGCCATGCCTAAATTGTAACACCTGATATTAACTATATAAAAAAGATCTTAATCTGAAGAAAAGTCTGAAAAAAACAGATAGATGACTCTACCATGAAATACCACAGCAATGGAATTAGCCAGCTGTGGCCAAAGATGTCTGAAACTAGAGCAAAAATTAACCTTTCCTCCCAATCATTTTATCAGATATTTGTTAACAGCGATGAAAGATGACAAACATACCTTTATGTTTCTATTCCTTTTGCCAGCAATACCTTAAGCATTGTAAGTGACACTAAATATGATTTAGCTGTAAATAAGCTCTTTGATTTTTCTTTTCCTGTGGCTGAGAAGAATCAAAGCTGTGAATGCCTTAGCTGACGAGGCCTGTGTCTGAGACACATTACCAATGACAGTTAGGTTGAGTGAGAGTTTATAAATAAGTCTCCAGCTCCAACACTCGTCAGGTTAAGAAGACTAAAAGCTGCTCTAAAAATGTTTTCCTTACATGAAATTGTCTTTGAGCTGCTTGAGCTACTAAATCCCGTCAAGGTTTTCAGTCTCTGCCTTGAATGTTTAGGGCACATTCTTGCCTTACCCTTCACTTCAGCCATTCTCCATGGTAACAGTGGAATGCTTGCTATTTTGGGAAATATGCTCCCCTACATGCAATGTTATTTACATTACATTCCAAATAAGACATAAGGCAAGGGTCTGAGTCTCCGCTGATTTGCAAGTGGGAGGGTTCTGTTTGATTATTACCCTCCCTGATTCTGTTATCCTGTCAATTTTAAGCCAACTACAGAAATTAAATTTGCTTATCTTATACAGAAGAAAGAATACAGAGGGACAAAAAACGAAAGAGACAATGCGTGAATGCCTCTGGATTTTTCTTTGCAAGTAAATCACTTGCCCTGCTTTCACACACCTGCTAGGTTGGGTTTCATGTAAAATCTTTGAAATGAAGCCTCCGCCATTCTGTACAAATCAGAAACCAATGAGACTGATAAGTGAAACAACAGCTGGCTTTTCCCTGCAGCTCTGTGGACACCTTCGCTGAGAACAAGGAACACATTTTCACTGACCTTTGAAAAATTGTTTTTGGTTTTGCTATGTCATTCATGCTGTCACTGAACTCACTAGCCCAGACTGGCTTCAAACTCACCATGATCCTCCTGCCACTGTAGACATGTGTCACCACTATCGGTAAGCTTTTTTGCCCCGCTAAGAGGAGACTGACAAGCTGCTGCAGCTTAAAAGCTACATCAGAAAACTCCTGACCATCCTGAGCGCAGCAGCGTACTGACCTGAACGGACATCAAGGAGGACTAGAAACAACCTGAAGTGATGGCATGTCAAGTTTGGCATTTTATTTTTGTATGAAATTAATTATATACAACGAATGACCAAAGATATGTTGAATGCTTAATTTTTTGAGACAGGGTCTCATTTTGTAGTTCGGGCTGGCCCCGAACTCACTACATAGCCCAGGCCAGTCTCGAACTCACAGCAGTCCTCCTGCCTCTGCCTCCTGAATACTGGCATTACAGGCCTGAGTCACCTCAGCATTGTGGTATGTAGTTACCGGGGATGAAACTCGGGACCTTGTGCTTGCCAGGCAGATGCCAGAACCACTGAGCTAAATCCCCTACCCTGAAGGCTTAAATTTTTAGAAATTTATTACAGTAAAAGGTTGATTTCCTTCAATTCCTCCCTCCATTTTAAACACACTTCTTCCCTTGTTCTTGCCACTTTCTGAAGCAGTTCTGGGAGTCTTCTTTCATGAGTGTGTATTTATGCTGCGGTGGCTCCTTCAACATCCTGAATCAATTCAAAACATCTACCTTTCATGATCATTTTGACTTCGAGGAAGACCCAGTGCCAGATCTATAGTAAGTTGGATAAGGCCACGCTGTAATGCTTGTACAGGTCTGCCTTTCTGTTGGATGGCCCTCAGCAGCAGCATAAACAGGATCACACCTCATAAAGACAGTCACAAAAGAGGACTTCCAGAACTGTTTCAGAAAGCAGGAAGAATGATAAACAAGCACATTCAAAGAGAGGGGCAGTATTTTGAGGAGAATGAAGACCAATGTATCTTTTATTATAGTACATTTTTTAAAAGTTTAAATCACTTGTATTTTATCACACCTCATGATAGAAATTCATAAACACTATGCAAGTACACTACCACTATAGTGGATGGGGCAGTATGTTTTGTTACCACGGAAAAAATAGTAAGATCCAGTAAATCAGATAATCTTTAACAAATGCATCTGTGTAATACAACAGAATGAAAGCTTTAAAGTGAAATTTCCTCTATTCCAAGACTGTACGCAACCCAGACTGGGATCTCATGAGAAATCCTTATCAAAGGGAGGTAGGTGACTTGGACTGTTAAAACCTAGAAGTGCAAAGTCCGTGAGTACTGCTTTGTTCTGAGGCTTAACTGTGTATTCTAAGACAGGCTGAGAGTTTGGAAGCTAAACTTTTGCCTTCCACATCGAAAGGGTGTGGCTTCTGCCGCAACAGGGGGCTCCTACATGGCTGCGACAATATGTATGGATGTTAGTATTACAGAAAAAACTGGATATTCATTGGTATCTCAAATGATAAGATTTAAATTATATATATTTAAGAAATCCCATTGATTCTAGGCTTTATAATCTGAATCATCTAAATGATCCCAAGATGTTATAGGAAGCACTCCAGTATTTCTTTTGCTTGCTAAGTGGATGTCACAGCCTTTTGGCCAGTTTGCCGAGAACCATTCACATTCGTGGTCCTCCTGGGGAGCAGAAACAAAACTGGCAATTTTCAGTTTGGTCTTTGCCCATAAAACAGCTTTTCTAGGTACAAGACTAACAAACAGGTCCTGAGGGATATTTGTAACTATTAATCTCACTAGTGAGCAGCTGTTATTTTCATTAATTTTATCTTTATCTTTTGAAAGACAAAAATGGTTATGTGAATGAAATTTGGAAAATGGGATTCATTGACTATGCTACTCATTTGAGGAATAATCTCTTCCATATTATTAATATGGATGATATTAGTAGTATCACATTTTGAGCAATAAGCAAAGCGTTTCATATAAATTATTTCCAATCCATGTTATACAGCTGAACATAAAATATTATCTTCCTGTTTTGCATTAGAGGAGTCCAGTGCCATACACCTAAAACATGGCAACGCTGGGATTCAGATTCCAAAATTTAAGCTCATTCTTGCATGTCACTCTGGTTTCCTAGTTCAAAGTCAGAAAAGTTAACAGTTGACTAAGTTATGCAAGGATTAAGATTTCTTCTTTGAACTGGTACTTGGCTGTATCCTTTTATAAGTCAATATGAACTACTTCAGGTTGATTAAAAGTTCCCAAACTGTAGAATCACTTCAATATGTCATTCTGTCTGGACCACAGAGTATAAAATAGAAATCTGGCAAACAAATCCATATACTTTCTTTTGGGATCTGAACTCAGTTTGGGAGAAATTTCACCGGATCATCTAACTGCTTTGTAAGAGATTCTGCTGTCTGTTCAGGTCATTTTGGACTCAGTAATCCTACATGCACTAACTGGCCTCAGTCACTTCAATATACCATACACATATAATCATTTTCTATGAAAATTTAGCTTTCTATGAAGAAGATTGGGATATAATGTCTTAGAGAACTAAAGCATAACATGATTATGTATTTAAAGAGTAATGACAATAACAATACATTTTTATAGATGCCAAACAACATTTAAAAAGCATAGCAATTAATACAATTTGTTTCTTATAGTCTTTCTTTTTATGCCTGATAGTCATGCAAACTGTACTTACCCTATTCTAAGCATTCTTTTAATCTAAAATATAATTTTGTCTCTTTGAAATTATAATCTTTCTGTTCTTAAAACTACTATCAAACCAACTCCTCTCATTACTGAACTACATATCCCACTTCAGTGCTAACCAAAGATAATGATGAAAATAAGTACATGTACATAAATATAGAATGTACATTTATATATGCATATTCTTTCAAAAGATTTACCTTAGGGACTATATCATTTTTCCAAGTTTCTCTGAAGTCATTTTAACAGAATGTTATCATTGTAGTCTTTAGAGATTATTCAGACTAATCTTCTCAATTTACACATATAGAAGTAGACAATGTCATATCCATGGTCATACAGCTAATAAGTAATCAGGATAGAAATCCAATTCTGATTCCAAGTCTGTTTTTTTCTAATGAAAATTTATTATAAAATCTTTTTTTAAAGTCCTTTAAGAAATTTTCATGTAGCTCTCCATATGTCTTGGAAGAGCCTATAAACTTTAATTTTTATTCATATGTGTTAAATTACATGCACAAACATCTATAGTTTAAAATATTAATAAATGTGGCCAAGAATGAGATCTGTTGTCCATCCGTATTAGGACCTAAACACTAGACTGGCTTCCACCATGTGAGAAGCTTCCTATTCACCTCCGTATCTCACAGCTATTATCATTTGCTATGTGTGGCATGACATAGATACAGTTGGGGAATAATAGTTCAAACTGATTTGCACCAACAGTTATCTAGACTGCAACCTTTGTTTAACCTGTTTTGTTTTTTAAATGGTCTAAGGAGAGTGTCAGAATTTAAGAATACCAGGAAATTATTTGTGTTGCTTGAGCACAGATATATTCTAGAGTTCATTTACAAAGCATATTTTTATAAATTATAAGGGTCTTCTCTGTGGGTGCTGTTGCCTTCCATCTAGATGTCACCCCCAAAGTCTCATGCAGTCTGACAGGCCTTTGTGGAATGGCTATATCTAGGGTGTACACTACTGGGATCAAGTATCCAAAGCTGGGACTGATTCACAAAGGGAGGCTAGGATGAAAGGTATGAGAACTACCTGCCCAAAGGGCGGGTATCCTGGATAAAATGGAAGGGGCCGAAAGAGCTCCTGTGTTTGCTGCTTCTCACTTGTAGCTCTCTGGCTTGATGACTTCTGACTTCTGCCTGCCATGAACTGTTTTTCCTCTGCTATGTCCCTCTGACATACTACCCTGTCTTGGAGCCAGCCAACTATGAACTGAAGCCTCTATAAAGTATGATCCAAATAAATCTTTCCTTCTTTAACCTTGGATGTCAGGTATTTTGTCTCAGCGATAAGACAATGAAGCAACTCCCAAGAGCAATGATATAAATGAAAAATCATTGCAATTATTTTCACAACATTGAGGGCTCTCTCAATATTAAAACCACATTCTATGTTACATATAACTATGAATCACTCAGTATGGCTGAAAAAAATTCTAAGATGGCCCCCATAATTCTCTCTAGTATCCACACTTTTGTGCAATCAATACCCTTTGAATTTAAGCAAGATCTATAATTTGCTTCTAAACAGTAGAAAATGGCAAAAGTGATGTAATGTTTGAATAATTATGCTATGTTATTTGACAAATGTGAGGAGATTTTTAGATGCAATTAAGCTTCCTAATGAGTTGGTCGAATCAGATGAACCCTTAAATGAAGACCTAGAAGTCAGAGAAGTAACAGTCTTTTGACTGCTAACTCTGAAGTAACAATCTCCATAACATTTACAATCACACAGACATAAATTCTGCCAGCAACCCGAGGAAACTTAGAAGTAGGTCCTTACCTGTGTCACTTCAAGAGGAGAAAAACCAGTCCATACCTGTTTCAGACTTATGAGACCCTGACAGAAAACCTAAACTAGACTTCTGACCCTCAAAAACTGAGATAACAGATGGGATTTTAAACTGATAAGTTTATAGGAATTTGATCCACAGCAGGAAATTATAAACTGAGCTTATGGAGCCATGGAGCAAGCCCTGGAATATATTACCCAAACCTTACCTGTACCTCTATGCTAGCTAGCTCCTCCTGCAGAGGTAGCAGCTGGTGTTTCTCTTGAGAGAGTTGTCCTATAAGCCTCTCCTGGGCAGCCAAGCTCTGACTCAGTTCTTCAATTTTCCTGCAGTAAAGAAAAGTAACAAATTCACTGTTAACCTCCACTGGACCTCTTTGATGTTCCCCAGATTCCTACTTAGGTTCCTAATTCCCAAGAAGTGAGTTTTCAGAAGGGAGATCATTGACAACCTTGAAAATCTTTGGGCATGGGCGGTAAAGTCTTGGAAATGCTGAGGTTTCCACAGTCAGTTCTTAAAAGTGAGCACTACTGTGTCTTCTTGTAGCTGTGAGAAGAGGCAAAAGACAGTACAAAGAACACCAAAGGAACCTACTTGTCCCTCTGGGCCAAGGCCTCCACGTATTGGTTTGGCTCGACCTGGTCTCCTCGTCCATCTTCGTGGTCCTTGGTGACTCCCTTCAGCTTCTCTGACAGCTCGAAGTTCCATTCCTTCTCTGCTTCCACCAGAGCTGCCATCCGTGCCGCTTCATTCTTGGCCAGTCTGGACTCCTTCAAAAAGAACAAACACTGAGAAGCTGCAGAGCCCCACCTCGGTGAGGTGCCCCACGGCACAGGGACACTCAGGTTTGGCAACGGAGAGCAAGGGAGAAAGAAAAGGTGAAAGCCATCGGGCAGGGCTGTAGAGTAAGAGGTGGAAGAGGAGCCCGAACCTCCGACCTGTGGTGTGCCTACCTACCTCCTGCAGGAGCTGGATTTTATTCTCCAAGAGCTCATAAACGTGCTCAGTCTCTTGCTGTCTCTCCTCAAACTGGCGCCGGAGCTCACATTCATTCTGGTTGTTGAAATTCTCCACATCAGACCTGAAACCACACAGTTAGCCAGTCAGAGCCAGACACACATTCTGTTAGCGGTTTCACTAGCAATTCACCGTCATACTGAGGAGAAGAAAATGAAATAGTTTTCTTCTTCAATAATTTGGGGGAGTTGTTCTGTTCAACCTTTTGAGGCATCTTGTAGGAACTCTTAACTATCTGTTGTTCTTGTTGTTTGTCAAGGATGATATGCCTGACTATGGCTGCAAGATGAGGAACGTTTTATTTGGTAGCAGAAGTTAGCACTCACATTCCTGGATTATCCCATTTATAGTTTCCTAGGGAGTTTCACTCATTCTTTCTCTTGCTGTTTGAATTTGAAATGTTCTTTCCATTTAGCTTGCTGGAACCAGATATCCATTTGGACAGCCACAGAAATACCCTTCTCCTTTACAGCCGGGAACACAACTTGGACTGTCCTTAACCTGGGCTACCTGTCTAGAGTCCTATCCAGTTCTCCACAGTTCCATATATAGATCACACCTTTAATCTATGGAAGCTTGGTTTGGGCCAAACTTTGCTTCTCTAATATCCCTAGGAACGTATGTCCAGACACTAACATGAAGTGGGTAAGGTATCACTAGTTTATTTATAGCAAACAACAGCTGCTCCTGGATGTTTGAGGATTAGAAATTTTG
The DNA here is from genome assembly GCA_004026965.1 of Petromus typicus. NCBI lineage: Eukaryota > Metazoa > Chordata > Mammalia > Rodentia > Petromuridae > Petromus > Petromus typicus. Next base: position 11,228 of record PVIR01029987.1, read on the forward strand.
GAGAAGTATCATGTGTTGCATGATCTTAAGTCCAGTTGAGTTTTATTCCTGTTTCAAGCCATTTATTGAGAACCATGTACCATATTCTTGTTCTCAAGGCAGCAAAGAATACTGAACCTTTATTGGCTCGCAATGTGGTACTCAGCCCGGTACTGCTTTAATATTTTTGGCTTTCCTAAATATTGTAGAATTCCTTGGTTGAGAGCCAGAGATTTAGCTCAGTAGTTCCTGGCATCTACCTGGCAAGGGCAAGGTCCAAGTTCGATCACCAGTAACCACATACAACAATGCTGGATGTGATGACTCACGCCTATAATCCCAGCATGTGGGAGGCAGAGGCAGGAGGATTTCTGTGAGTTTGAGACTGGCCTAGGCTACATAGTGAGTTCAGGGCCAGCCTGAACTACAAAGTGAGATCCTGTCTCAAAAAATTCTTTGGTTGATGGTGGACCTACCTGACTCAGGAGCCTCCCAGAGGACGTACTTGTCTTGAGCTTTCTAGTCTTTATGTAGTCTTTGTGGAGTCTGATGATCTTGATTAATGGTGAAACTCACAAGAATTACCCAAAACCCCAAAATAAGCTATTTCAGGAATTATTAGCTTTTACTCTGATTTCACATTCCTTGATAAATGCAATAAACCACTGTCTGTGACCTCCACAGAGTGGAAGCTATACATTTTCTAAGAAACTCAGCCAAGAGTACCTCATTTAACAAGTTACAGCTGTTGAAAAGTCCGAGGACTCTTGAACTTGGTGCCAAAAGATGATGGTTCTACCACTAATAAGAAATGATTTCAATTCAGTGTCACTTAGTTTTTTCATTTTTCAAAATAGGACTATACTACCTAAATCAAAGTCGAGTTGGCATCAAATTTTTATTATCTGTGTTGCCAAAGCAAGCACAAAATTTTAAAAAGCATTACATAAATCTCAAAATGTATTACTCAGTTGTGAAAGCTTTTGCTAGTCCATTAGCTCACTTCACCTTTTAATATTTAATAATGACAGCATATTTATATACTTGATTATGGTTTGAACAGTCTGATCTTATTAGATGTCCTTCTGATGATCAAGAAATACAGCAGATCGAAAGAATGCCAAATCAAATGCATACATACTAGTCCCAGCACATAATCTGAAAATATTTCAGTAACAATTTTAATAATACTTTGTCATTTAAAATTGATAAAAAGCTATAAAAAGTAAGGATTTTAACAATTCAAAAGTTTATAAAGAAAGAAATCAAGGCTTATCACAATTCTGATCCTGTTTTCTGATACAACGATATTAAAGAGTTTGGTGGCATGTCTGTCTGTGTGTGTGTGTGTGTGTGTGTGTGTGTGTGTGTGTGTAGTTAAGTAAACGTGCACACACACAGAGACACACACACGTCTCTACCCAGAGAGGCTTACATTATAAACATAATTTAGCCTTTTGTCAAGGAGTTTCTACCAGCGAAGTAATGTGGAGATCATTCTTTTAAATAACTGTGTAGGAATGTTTAAAGGATGATTTTATGGACAGTTCTGCAGCCATGGCTCTACTGATGGACAGTGGTTTTTAGGTTTTTTTTTTTTTGCCATTATAAATAATGTTTAGTAAATATTTTATACATTTATTCTATGACATGAATGCTTTTATTTACAAGGAACAGAATCCTTCTAGGAATTCTCTGACCAAAGGAGATGTTTCTTTTTAATTTAATAGTAGCACCACACACCAAAAATACTGTCACCAGAAGTGTATAAGAAAGTCCATTTTTCCCCAAACATGGCATCCCTTCATGTTATTAGATTGGCTGATAACATCTGATAAAGATTATTTGCACTTGCCTCTTTAAGCTAAATGTGAAAGTGTCTACTGCTTCCTGGTTAATTCATTACTGTTTTATAAGAAGTGTATAATCTTAGGTCTGGTAGATTAACCAGCAAGGTCTAGCTGACCTAGTAACAGAGAGCTCAAGGGAGAGAAAGCCCATGAAAAGCCACTGTCACACTCCTGAATTGTCTATGACATTTGAATGTCAGGAGTAAGTTTAAGGAATTTGATTCCAAATCTGTTGTTTGCCAATTAGTGCACCAGGCATTAGAACGGGAACAGAGCTCACTTTTCCAACTCTTCTGCACAGTTCAGACTGCAACTCACCATGTTTTATCCAGATGTTGTTTTTTATCCTGAAGTTCTCGTTTCAGGCTCTCCACTTCAACCTTCAGCTCGATGTTCTGAAATGCATATGCATTAATCATCATTAACTGCCAACCGTCATGTATCCTGGAAGCAGATTCCTATTTGAGCTGAGCCTTGGTCCACAACTCCTCATCTCAGCCCCTCCCATAACTGTTGACATGCCTGGGATGCATCAGTAACCCAGTCAAGGACAAAAATCTATGCAGCTCCAAGATTTTCCAAGAGCTACTTATTCTTCCAATCTCTTCATCACTGGCCCTGGATAATGAATACTACCCTAGACCATTTCCTCTCTAAAAATTAGAGGACAGAGTCTATACAAAAACAATTTTTCTTATTAATACGGGTCTCTAAAAACAAAATTGTGATTATGCAATTATACTTGGGTATTTATTAGTCTAATTTATGCTGATGTTATTCTGCGGCTAACTGATTAAATCAGAAAAGTCCAGATATTTGCAAAGTCCTCTCAGATATGACAAAGATGCTTGAGCAGGTAAAAAGTTTCATTCTTGAAAACACATGAGGCTTTAAGTGACTGAAACTACATAAATGACTTTGACTCATTCTCAGTACCATAAGGTAACATAGGGAGTCTCTATCAGGTATAAATTGATCAACAGAAAATTCCCAAGAAGTCAGTATAATTTCTGCAGCAGAAATCCTTGAGTATTTCAGTAAAAACAAATATACAAACAGAGAACGTGGGAAACACTGAGACAGTGAAGAGAACCACTCTTAAGCAAGAAAGATTAGATTCAAATTGTCGGTAGTACTTATTTGTCAGGTGGCCTCAGTCAGCTCACTCGGTGCTTTAGTCTGCTGTTAGGCTTTGTATGGTTGTTTGCTTTTTGAAGGAAGATCATAATAATTATTTCACAGGGGATTTTGTGAGGACTAAGTGAGATAAAGTATAAAACACGTTTGGAATAGTGTCTTGAAAATAGGGATTCAAAATCATAGTTCATGTTTCCTACATCCCCAAACTAACTAGTGACAGTTAGAGACCTCACTTCCCCCAGGAAAAAACATTGAAATCTACAAAGAAGAAAAATGGAAGACATATACATTATGTAGGCTCCATTTATCCTAACTCCTAGTGAGAAAATGAAGTCAATTCCTGGATTAATTTGGACAAATAATCCAATATGTGAAGTTTTTTTTAACTGTTCCAGGTCTCTCATTTTTAAAAATGAGGAAATTGAAATCTGGTAGGATAACCTCTAAGACAGAAACTGTAGCCAATTCAGCATTCATTCCACTTTTGCATCAGCATTTCAACCAAAGAGACCAGCTCAGCAAACACTTCCCAGTTTAGTAGGATATAATAAATTAAACAATTTCATAATGTGCTGCTTCAAAAGAGACCTTGAAAAACTATGTGGAAGGCCAGGGATTTACCTCAGAGGCACCACACCTGCCTGGCAAGTGCAAGGCTTTGAGTTCGGTCCCTGGCACAAAAAAAGAAAGAAAAGAAAGGAAGGAAGGAAGGAAGGAAGGAAGGAAGGAAGGAAGAAAGAAAGAAAGAAAGAAAGAAAGAAAGAGGAAAAAAGGTATATGGAGCAGTAAGTGTAATAGTCAAAAGCATAAGTCCTGAGAGTAAGAAGAAGGTTTGGCAAGTCAACTAGCCCCTCTAATAGCCTCCACCTCTTTGCCTGTTAATGGAATTATAATGGTATTAGTGTTTATAGATGAGGAGAAGACAAAATGAAATAATGCATAGCATCCGACATAAGTATCAAAAATGTTAGCAACTACTACATAATAATGGCAACAACTTATCCTTTCTGACTAGGACAGATGATATCCTCAGCTCTAGTCATATGTTAAACTAACATTCTATTGCAGAAAGGAAAAATGCCACTACTCATACATGGGTATAGAGGAGATACACCCATACCCCTGGACATGAACGCACATGCTATCTGAACACTCTTCACTTTAATTTTCCTGTGGGGATAAGTATCAAAGAGAAATGAAATGTAAGGAAAGGTAAAAAAGAAGAAAGACAAGAAATACAATGACTTCTATAGTCTAGAATTAAATCTCTTCAAATAGACAATAAGGTTTACGAGTCTCTGAAATACTCGGGTTCTAATCCCCACCAGATTAGATCCTAAATCATATGATCACTTATTTCACTAGATCAGAGTAATTTCATGAGTGCTCCGAAACCTTACCACTCAGAAATCCAACTAAAAATCAATTTATAGCATAAAATACAGCTTTTTTGGAGTTTCCTTTTGTAGCAAAATCACATTTGTCACAAGTTTGTCACATTTATCTACTTTCCATAAGTAAATATTCATGTATAACTGTTAAATTACAAGAATAGTTTAAGTGAATCCAAAATGAACTGTGTTGCTTGTCTCATCACCAAATCTTGCCAACTCTTCATCAAGATATCAAAGGAAATTTATGTTTTTAAGAAAATGGTCTTGGATAAGAGCCCTGCTTTTTCCTTATGAGCTCAAGAGTATTCACCCAACTAACTCAACAAAAAGTTTCAAAGATGAATAAGGAAGAGTGTAAACTTTTATCAAAATATTAGGTGCACTATAAGTCAGGGCCAACAATACATTTAGAGATTAACTGTATTTAATGAGATTTTCACTGCAAGAAACACCACAGGACCAGAATCTTAATGGCAATTCATGTTAAACACAAGACTCCACAGAAATTATTTTTATTCTATTTATTTCAACATAGGATCAAGTTAAAAGCAAACAACAGTAACCAATTACCTAACCTCTAAAAACTATTCCACTTCTCATACAATTCACAATGTGATGATCTCTTAAAAATAATAGTTGCAGAATTTTTCTTCAATAGATGCCATGGCTAGTAGAAAATTGCTTTTTGAAAAGGAAAGAAAATTGACTGCCTGAGGAAGTTTAATGTCCAATCTGAAAGAGGGTAGAGTGGTGAACAGCAGAGAAACAGCCCCTCTGACATTTAGTGTCCAAACACGAGGAAGAGAAGGAGGGAAGTGAGTCCTTGGGACCCAACAAGGGTCTGAAGCAAGAACTGAAGCCAACAAGGAGAACCAAGAGAGAGATTTCAACACGGAAGAAGGAGCTGGCAGGTGTCACTTTCTCCTTGAGCCCTGACTCACTGTGTGGGAGGAGGAGTTTAAAACTGCAGACTCATGGTGACTACTGGTGACCTCAGAGCTGTCCCTGGAGAAGAACACCAGTGGAATGGAGAAGGGGACATGGTGGACTGCAGGAACTGCTGAGTTATTCCAGTTCAGATGTCCCCAGGAGATGGAGGAGCAAGCCATCTAAGCTCAGAACTCCGAGCAGCTTCGAGCTGACTCCATCTAGTGGCTCCCAGTGTCAGGGTGGGACGGAACCAAAATCAAATCAACAGGAGTCAAGTAGAATTCAAGCTTATCAGAAGCACATGGAATGTGGCAGGCTGAACAAATTGGGTTCCGGCCTCACAGACAAAAACGAGCCTGAACTTCAGTGGAACTAAAGGTGTAGGTTTGCTGGGATTATCCACAACCAAGTACAAATCTATGGCTGGCTTGCTGTGATTAATAGACATGGACCTGGGGCTCTGCCAGTAACATCAGAGACACACCCTAAAGTAGACATTTGTTTGTTTGTTTGTTTTTCTTTCTTCTTGATTGTTTGCTCTTGTTTTTATGACTGTGAACATTGTTTCTAGTTTTTCTTTTGTGCTTGGTTTGTTGCAGTCTGGTTTTTATTTCTTCCTTCTCTATTTCCCTCCTATCTCCTTCACTAGTTTTAGAAAGTTTGTATAATCTTCCTTTGTCCTCCACCCTTGTTTGTCATTTCTTCTTCTTCTCTTCCTCCTCCTTCTTCTCTACTTTTCCCCTATACCTTTTTAAATTTTCTCTTCTGGTGGTAAAATGGCCATATTGAATGCATATTTAGTGTATTCAATTTTCATATGTGTTTTAGATTTCCTATATAACCACAAATCTAGTTCCTCCTTTTACAAAGGTTCTAAATAATAGTTACTACAATGTATCACTTTTTAGGCTGTGTTTAATGTTGCTGTTATTACTGATTGTACTACTTTAGCCAAAGTGACACAATTGTTCTAATCAGTTTTTCTTCCTGGTATGTGAAGACTAAGCTTTTCAAAAGATCATAAACAATACTTTAGCCAGGCCAAAGAAGCAGTAGCTAGGGCAAATAGACAACTTCTTATCCCTAATAAATTCAAGAGGTAGGACCTTGCAATAGACTCAAAATTCAAAAGCTAGCAATACCTGAAAGAAATCTCTGAGATACAGTCATTTCCTAAAGGTTCTCAGTACTCGCCATAAAACTACCTGCCATAAGCAATTTACAACCCAGGAATGAAACTTTTAAAAAATTGAAAAGAAGTAGATACAGAGGCAAGATGCAACTCCAGACACATCTAGCTCACCTAAGGCAAACCTGGGGGGCAATGAGGTGGAATAATTCAGAAGCTATCCATCTGGACTCTCTGAAGTGGTAATAGCAGAAGTAACAAGCAGATAAATGAAGCTCTAGAAAAAAATCAAAAAGAAATAATCTCTCAGATATTACAGAGATGGTGACATTAATGAAGGACATGGTTAGTAATTCTAGAGCAGATACAAATTTTAAAATAGAAGAGCTTAGGAAAATGATGGAAACCATGAGTCCCCAACATCAGAAAGAAATGGAACCCATGAAACAGATTCAAACAGATTAAAAATTCCATTGAAAGTATATTCAGCAAAATTAGCCAATTTGAGGGCAGAATGTCAGATATGGAAGACAGAATTGCAGTTAGTGATCATGAAAAGAAATATTTCTTTAAAATAGCAAAGGATTGCAAAAAAAAAAAAAAGAAAAGAAAGAAAGAAAAGAAAAAGAATCCAATACCTGCTAGATGACATAAAGAAGAATAACATAAAATTGTTCAGAATCCAAACTAGGAGATAGTGCCAATGACACAATCTATTCTCAGACGTAATGGCAGAAAACTTCTGAGCACAGAAAAAGAATTTAACATACAGATAACCGAGGCATATAGAAGTCCAAGTAGCCATGATGAAAAAAAGATTTCAACTGAGGATTTAACTCAAGTGGAACTGTGCCTACCTTGCAAGCACAGGGCCTGAGTTTGATGTAACACACACACACACACACACACACACACACACACACTTCAGAGATTCAACACAAGAATAGAATATTAAAAGCTGTTAAATAAAGAAACAAATTGCCTAAGAGGAAAGCCCATCAGAATCACAGCAGACTTCTCCACACAAACTTTCAAGTCAAGGACAGCTTGTAGTGAAGTATTTCAAGACTCAAAAGAAAATCTCCAACCCAGACTGATATATCCTACCACTCTATCTTTCAGAACTAACTGGTGGGAAAATAAGATAGTTCCATGATAAAGAACACTTGAAGAAATTTGTGACTACCAAACCAGCAGTACAACATGTTTGTAAGGGGGGAGAGGAGTTAGCTCAGTGGTTCCGGCACCTGTCTTACAAGCGCACGGACCCGGGTTCGATCCCCAGTAACCACATACCATACTAGGTGTAGAGACTCATGCCCAGCAGCAACCAGTACCACATACTACAGTGCTGGGCATGGTGGCTCATGCCTGTCATCCCAGCCCTTGGGAGGCAGAGGCAGGAGGATTGCTGTGATGTGAGTTGGAGGCTGAGCTCAGGGCCAGCCTGAACTACAAAGCAAGACCCTGTCTCAAAAAATCCTAAAAAAAAAAAAAAAAAAATGTTCATAAGGAACTTCTAGAAAGAGTTAACACGGACTACAGCTCCCCCAATAGAGTGAAGCCATCAGGCAAGGCAAATAATTAAGCAGAAGGGAGAAAAAGGGAATCAACAACAGGAAAATAACATGACAAGGCTAAGTCAATATGTATCAGTTATTCTCATCAGTGTAAATTATCTCAAATTACCAAACAAAAGAAACAGATTGACCGAATGGATCAAGAAGCAGGTCAGAACAACAACATGCTGCATACATGAAATACATATAACTCAGAAGGAAATGAACCAGAAAAAAACTAAGGGTAACTAGTCTATTTCTATACAAAGTGGATTTCAAGCCAAGACTGACTGAGAGACAAAGAAGATCACAATCCATTTAAAGAGAACGATCCAAAAGGAATAAATAACAATCACATATACAGATATAATACCAGCACACTCAACAATATAAAACAAATATTAACAGACAAGAAAAATCAGATAAACCCTAATATGATTGTAAGAGCAATCTCAATACCCTCACTGTTATAAATAGATCAAGTACACAAAGATATCAACAAAGCAATACCAGAAATGAACTAAACTTTTAACACATGGAGTTAGTACGTGTCTACAGAGTGTTCCTCCCTACAACACATCAGCTGCACATGGGACTTTCTCCATATAGACCACCTACTCGCTCAGAGAACATGCTTAATAAATGCAAAGAACTGAAATGACACCATGCATATTATTAGACCACACTACAATGATAATGAAATCCATGATGAAAGAAACCACAAATACTGTCTAAATAAAGGAAATAAACACCCTCCAAAACAATGAATGGATCACAGGTAAAATTAGAAAAGAAATTAAGCAGTTTCTGCAATTAGATGATAACACCAGCATAACATACCAAAACTTAGGGGACACAATGAAAGTAGTCCTATAAGGTCAGTTTGTAGAGACGAATTCCCATTGCAGAAAGCCAAGCAAGCTCAAGTAAATAACCTAATATTGAACCTCAAGCTTCTACAAAAAGAGCAACTCAAGTCCAAAGCTCCTATGAATGAGGATATCACAAAATTTAGAACACAAATTAATGCAACTGAGACAAATAAAACAATATGAAGAATCAATTAATCAAACAGTTGGTTCTTTGAGGCATTAAATAAAACTGGCAAAAACTTAGCCAACCATATCAAAAAAAAAAAAAAAAGATCATTAATGCCTACTTTGGGAACCTGTGTTCTAGTAATATGGAAATGGACATATTCGTGGCACATATGAATTACCAAAGCTGAATCAAAAATTTTAAACAGATCAGTATTAGTCAGTGAAGGGCCGGGGAGTTAGCTCAGTGGTTCCGGCGCCTGTCTTGCAAGCGCAAGGGCCTGGGTTCGATTCCCCGGTAACCACATAACAATACTGGGTGTGGAGACTCACGCCCAGCAGCAACCAGTACCACATACCACAGTGCCGGGCGTGGTGGCTCACGCCTGTAATCCCAGCACTCGGGAGGCAGAGGCAGGAGGATT
>PVIR01029988.1:0-20676 GCA_004026965.1 Petromus typicus
GCCCGATCACATGCTTTTATTAGGAAAACAAATTAAATAATTGCTTATAAAAATTTAGCTTTAAAAAATTACACTTAAACACTAATAGTCTGAAATAGGAGTTTAAAAATACTAAATATAGACAAAATAAATAACATTATTTCATTTATTTACTAATGACATAATTTTGGAGCACTTTTTCTAAAATTATTATTCATAAATATTTAGTGATAACAATGGGTTGATCAAGCCTCACTATTTCTGTAAATCATAGTTTAACACAAGAGTACAGCAATTTAAAAATCAGCTTCTAATTTCAGTTCATTTCAGTACTTGATTATCATAGTTGTCAGGATGGAAAATTGTCTCGAGAAAGTGCACAATCATGCAATACATCCTCAGGAAGAGATTTCTGGTTATTGATAAATGATACATAAAATTATATGTAAAGTAACATCCTTATTAGTGTAAAATTTGAGTTTGGCACATTACCAGTTTTATTATTGTTAAACTCTACATATCCATCTTTATTTATAAGTTAAATGAAGGCACCAGTGTAAATTCATTAAAATGATAGTAAATCTGAGCTCCATATTTTTTGATAAAATTAGAAAATTATCGTAGTAATTATGTTGCATGGAGGGATCATTGATGGATGCTAACGAAACTCAAGGCTAACGTATGAGAACAGTGTATATGCACAGTCTCCGTGTTTTTCCCATCACCTCTCAGTTGCTGAGAGGAGCATAGTAACTTTCTGCTGGACCTAGAAGACATCAACCTCAACCAAGGGACCAAGGTTTACAACACTAGTAACAAAACACATTGTCCTCACATATCTCCGAAATGAAACACTGGAAAGCTTCTGATATTCTCTTGGAAAAATCCATAACCTCATCCAACTCATTAGAAAACACCTGCAATGTAACTGACCACATTCTGTGAAAATTAAAAACAACAACTAGAGAGAAATATTACAGATGAGAAGAGACTAGACAAACATCACAACTAGGTTAATTGGGGATATTGACTTGAATTCGGGATTACCAAAAGAAGGACATTAGCAGGAAAACTGACAAAATTCAAATTCAGCTGACAGCATTATTACTAGTATCACTGTATTCTTTAGGTCATTGCACCATGGTTTGGGGATATGTTAACATGAGTTCAAAGTATTTCTATATTATTTTTACTTCTTTTCTATAAGTTTAGGATTATTCTTTTTTAAATTACATATCCCAATGAGAATTTTAACATTCTTTTCCTGTAGTTTGTAGACCTGCTTGCCTACTCCATGGAAGTGATCCTGCCCTATGATTTCCTGAACTAGGGTTTCTGGGCTGCCTCACATTTGTGCCTTTGCTTAAGCTAGTCCTGTCATCAAAAAACTCATGCTACATTTGTTTGAAACATTCCTGTGCATAGAAAGGTAAGACATGTCTGTAAGTGTTAGCAGAGCACTGCCGATGCCAATCTGCCATTAACCAGTCTCTCTCTCATCATTCACTCCTGAACATTCATCTAAAATACCTTCTTGTGCTCACTTTAGCAGCATGTATACTAAAATTGGGATGATGTGGGGAAGATCAGCACAGCCCCTGCACGAGGACAACATACAAATTCAAGCAGTGTTCCATATTTTTAATGGGAAAAAATATTTTGCTAGCTACTCCTTAGACAGAAGACTAATTTCTAGCATATACAAAGAACACAAAAAATTAAACCACCTAAAATTAAAGACCTAGTCAAGAAAGGGGGAAGGGAAATTAATAGATACTTCACAGAAGAATCAATACAAATTGTCACCTAATACATGAAAAAAAATTTCAACATCTCTGACCATTAGAGAAATGCAAATTAAAACAATATTGAGAAATCATCTTAGTCCCTAAAGAATGGCAATCATTAAGAAATTAAGCAACAGCAAATGCTGGTGTGGCTGTGGTGAGAAAAGAATATTCATTGCTGGTGGGAATGCAGACTAGCACAACCATTATGGAAATCAGCACAGAAATTTCTCAAAGAATTGAAATTGGAAATTCCATATAACCCAGCTATCTTTCCTTAAGAGATCAAAGTATCTTCTCCAAACAGTATAAGTCATCATACTCCAGAGATACATGTATGCCAATGTTTATAATTTGTAATAACTATATCCTGGAATCAACTGATACACCCATCAACAGATGAATAAATAGAGAAATATGATCTATATACACAGTGGAAAACTACTCGGCTATAAATGACAAATTTGAGACACTTGTTGGAAAATGGATGTACCTGGGAAATATAATGCTGAGCCAAATAAACCAGACATACCATATGGTATCTTTCTCATATGAGTGAGTCAAAGTACAAAGAAAGAAAATGATAAAGGGTGGATAGAAAGAGACAAATGGATGGATGTCTTGTGATAGGGAAGTGGTTCAAGGCAGGAGAAGAGTTAGGAAGAGAGAAAGGAAAATGAGAAGAATAAAGATATGTCATGTGCAGGAACCTAATATCCCCAATTAATGTAAACATTATAGATCATAACATGAGCTAAAACAACTATCCATGGAAATGAAAAATGGGACAGGGGAACTGGAGGACACATGAAGGGAGAGAAAGGGAAAGGATTAAAAAGAAAGAAGCATGCTGTGATATGTACATGAAATTCTCCAAGCTATTTTTTTTTTTTTAGGTTTTTTGAGACAGGGTCTTGCTTTGTGGTTCAGGCTGGCCCTGAGCTCAGCCTCAAACTCACATCACAGCAATCCTCCTGCCTCTGCCTCCCGAGTGCTGGGATTACAGGTGTGAGCCACCATGCCCGGCACTGTGGTATGTGGTGCTGATTGCTGCTGGGCGTGAGTCTCCACCCCCGTCATTGTATGTGGTTACTGGGGGATCGAACCCAGGTCCTTGTGTTTGCAAGACAGGTGCTGGAACCACTGAACTAAATCGCTGGCCTTTTTTTTTTTTTAGGTTGTCCAGCTATTATAAACTTAATGAACTGCAAATATGTGCAAATAGAATAAAAACAACTAATAATAATTGAGTAAGATAAAATACCTTCTTAGCTATACAATAATTTCAAAAATTTTATTTTTCATTCTTTTAAAGATTTTATTGGTACATTTTATACATTCATTATGATCACATTCAATATAAAGAATTTGCACCTGTACAGACCCATCTTGATTCTCATTCTTTCTCCTTTCTCTGCCCTTTTTACAACCTCCACCCTCCCATATACTTAAGCTTTGTTTTCTATTTTAATTATCAAATTTTTTCTTTCCCTTCTTTTCTTTCCCTGTCCACACTTTTCCTGTTCCTTGCTATTAAGCAAAACAACAAAGACAGGTACTATCTTCTAACTTTTTTTTTATAATAGAAGAAATATATCCCAAGATACTAAATAATTTGCACACTGCAAGCCAGTAGATGTACACTAAAAGAGCATTTGCCTTTTTTCCTTCTACTTATCTACAGTTGTCAATGTAGTGACAGCAATACATCTTTCCTTGATGAATTCCTCACTGTGCCCAGCTACATTACTCATGTCAGCACCACTGCTGAACAGAAGAACTCACGGGCTTTTTGGGGAAGACTGGGATGGAGATGTCCCACTGCAGCCATCCTCTGGCAGTGCTGTTGCAAGGACTAATTTCACTGACAGCTTTCCTGGGCCAGAGGATGCCCACATATTCAGCCAGGCATTGCTCTGGTGTTTTTCAGGAGATGATATTAACACATGAATCAAAGGATATTGAGAAAAACAGATTGCTTGCTGCTGTGAATTGGATCTGGAATGTACCGTGAAGGACCAGGTGTTTAAAGGCTTAGGCCTCATCCTTTGGTGCTACTGAAAGGTTCTGAGACCCTTAGGAGGTATGTCTCCCAGCCAGGAGATGAACAGTTTTGCCATGCCTCATGTTTTCTGCCACAATGTATTCCCTTACCATAAGGCAAACACAATGAGGCCAACCAACCAGGAGCTCAAAACTGTGAGCCAAAGCAAACTTTTCCTTGTATAAGTTGATTATCTCAGGTATTGTATTGGACTAATGAAAAGCTAGCCAACACATCCTCCCTAATGTGAATGGGACTCATTCAAATAGTTGACAACCTGAATAGAAAAAATGGCTGCCCTTCTCTCAAGTAAAAAATAACTTTCCCATGAACACATTTAGACTTGATCTGTAAGGTCTGATGACCACTGAATTAGACCACTGACTCTTCTCAGTCCCAAGGCTGTCAGTCCCCTCTGCAGATTGGATTCTTCAACATTCACAGTTATATGCACCAATTCTTTAACACACACACACACACACACACACACACACACACACACACACACACACACACACACACCACTTTCTATGGAAAAGCCTGACTAGCAGCATTGTTCTATCTGTTCTGACACAAGTATTTTCATTGTCATTTGCCTCGTGCAGTCCACAAAGATTGGAAGGAGACCTGAAGGGGCAGCATAATTGAAGTATTTTCAAGTCTGATTACAACTACCTCCCAATATTAGTACACACTATTGATTAACCTAGAAGCTGCTACTTGAAAATGTAAAATACATTTCAGTATGAAAGGAAATGGCCAAAATACAGACTAAAGTGCTTTAAATACAAATGCTTTTGGTATTTAAGAAATATATGATTTGTACACATATTTATCTTTGATGTTTGGCATAGCTATTACATTCTGTATTTAAAAACCAAATACTCATTTTAAAATTATTTTACTTAAAAATAAAAAGTGTTATCATTTACTTTTCCACTTTAAGGTGCAAGTAGATTACAACCTCAGTCATTGAGTGATGTTAATTTTCTCTCTGGAGTATTTATTACAGCAATGTGCATTCTAAGACAATTTAAAAATTTTGGCATCTGTAAACAACCACAGTACTGTCTTAGAGTCCCGCCATGTGTCAAACTCCAGTAGTCACCATGCTCAGTGCCCCAGATCCTGGATTTCACCCTTAAAGAAAGGTATATTGGTATATTCCTTGAACCCAAGACATCCAAGACACCTCTCTTTGGTAACTGAAATCTTCATACCTGCTTCTGTGTTTCAAATTCTGCTATGTTAAAATCTTTAGGCATGATCTCAATTACTTGGCTTTCTCTGAATTTTAAGGCACTCATCTCCTAGTGCTAAAATGCAGCTTGTCACCTACTGAACTCTGACTGGACAGCCCATTTCTTTCTCATGGTGTTTACTATGAGGCACCACATTCCTGATACTTTAGGAGTCTTCTTGAGGTAAGAGTGAATGAGATCCTTCCTGAGACCCAGGGTATGGTGTTTGGAGAGACATAGTGACATCAGTCAGGGACTTCTGGTTTATATGTTAGGCAGTGACTCCAGGAAAAGGGAGCAGGGCTGTGTGGGTTGATGTGGTCAGTTGTTGTCCGGAAGAAGTGACACAGTCCCTCCTACACCTGTAGCCTGACTGCCCATTTGGAAGCAAGCAGGGAAGAGGCACAAACAAAATCAAGCAGGTTATTTGAGTTTATTTAAGGAGAGATTCTGCCAGTCAACAAGGGAGTGTTGAACACAGAGCCAAACAATCCCATTTGGCAGTGTTCACCTCATGCTGGCTCCTCATCAAACACTTCATGTATTAACTCCCTTAATCTTCTCATATCATTAGGAAGGGACACCAGTTTCACTGTGATGAGGAACCTGAGGCTCAGAGGGGTTAAATCACTCACCTACTGCCCCAGAATTAGTGAGTGGCTGAGTCACAAAGAGACCTCTCTTGTTATTCCCACCTCTTCATTTTTATAGACGGTAAGAGTTACTCAGGTGCAGGACATTCACTCAGGTGAACATAGGCATTTCTCTCTAAGCAATGCCAGTGAACAGAAGTCTCTTCAATTCATGTTCACTCAGTAGCTGTCTCAGCTATGGAAATCAGAGCCTGATATCACTGAGCACTTTCAATGTTCTTCACTCATCCCTTTATGCTCTGAAGGCGAAATCCAGGCTTGGCTGGGTCAAGTACACCACACATATATCTCCTAGCACATAGAGAAAATAATAAAGGCATGAGCACACCTGCCTCTGTGTGTAGAAACTGGCATGGGGCCACCTGAAGTTCAGCCCTGCTGGCCTTGTCCTGACTCCTCCCTTGGCCAAAACCTCCCAATCAATTCATAACTTCTCTGCACAACTCCCACCTTTCTGCATGTTTCAACCCATCCACAACCCACTTGTATTATTACTCCCTCTACCATTTGCTATATAAGTGTGTGTATCTTTTTTTAAAATTGAAATCTTTATTGGTACATTACATATACACATCATGATTGCACTCAACAATGGGAATTTGTACCAGTATATGACACAACTTAGTTCTCATTTTTTCCCATACCCATACCTACCCTACCACTCTCACCCCCTATATACATAAACATTGTTTCCTTTCCTTTTTTGTTATTTCATTGTTTTTCCCCCATCACCCCATTTCACTTTGAGTATTTTCTATTTCACAATATATAACATACATTCAACTTATTTACATTCTCATTTTCTCATACCAGAGAAAAGATATGATATTTACACATCTGTGACCTATTTAATTCACTTATGAGGATGTCACCAAGGTATATCCATTTAAGTATAAATGATTCAATCTTATCATTTTTTATGGCAGAGTAATACTCCATTCTGTAGAAGAACCATGACTTTTTTTTTTATCCAGGCTCCAGTTGATGGACATTTGGGCTATTTCCAAGATTTAGCAATCACAAACTGAGCTGCTATAAATATGGGTGCACATATGTCACTGTGATATGAGTCTTTTAATTCTTTTGTGTATATACCTAGCAGAGGAAAAGCAGGGTCAAATGACACCTCTAATTGTAGTTTTTTGAGGAATCTCCAACCTGGTCTCCACAGGGGTTGTGCAAGTCTACATTCCCACCAACAGTGGAGAACGGTTCCCTCCTCTCCATAGGCTTGCCAACATTTGCTGCTGGCTAATTCTGAGATAGTAGCCATTCTTCATGTGAGACAATGGGAATTTGTACCATATGATGCATATGAAGAAGTGTTCAATATCACTAGTCACTGGAGGGATGCAAATGAAAACAACACTAAGATTTCAACTTACTCCACAAAGAATGGCTGCTACTCAGAAGTGTGTGTATCTTGCAATAAAAGTGGAAGTGTTCTCCAAAATGTTCCCTGGAGTTTGTGTGGTGACTCTACATACTCATCCTCCCTGTCAGATTTTCCATTATCCCCAAAAACACAATGACAATGCTCTGTTCACCAAACGTGTGGCTGGCCAAAATTTGAGTTGTGGTCTTATTTAGTTAGGAGAAAGATGTCTCAGGATATCCAGCTGTCTGGCTCATGCTGGTCTGTGGGGTGCAGGGTATGTGGGCCTCTCACTACCTGGGGAGCACTGGTAAAGTACTAAAATCTCCAAACTGCTGGGCTGTAGGCTCAACATTTTGGAGAATTCTCCAGACTCCCTGTCATTCTATGAGGTTTGTGTGGCCACCCAGAAATCATTCACCTGCCAGTTCAGAATGGTTCCATTGCTTTCACAATGGGTCAGTTGCAATTTGTTTATAAACAAATCTTAGAAATTTATCTATAAAAATCTGGTAAAACTACCATTTGTAGTTAGACAAAGTTGCTTCCCTCCTTCCTCATAGACAATCTGTTCCCCTTCTGGACATGTCATCCTCTTAAAGCAGCAGTAGTCGCCATTCCTCAAGCTGAGAGACTGAGGACGTGGGTTTGCCCCACTTCCTCCTGCTTCCCTCTAGTGGCAGCTTCAGGGATGGCAGGCACGCTAATTTAATTTGCAAATCATACCACTTGATTACCTTGTTAAAAATCCTTCAGGGTTTCCCATCATCTAGAATAAAGCTCAGTTATTTACCAGGCTTAAGGAGTCACTCACTGTCTTGAGGCTTCTGACTTCTCTGAGCACTTCCACTTCTTTCCTCCTCCCAGCACATCCACCTTCATTCTGACTTCAATGTGGCAAACCAGTACTCTTCCGAACACATGTGTATTTGCTTTCCTCCTCTCTGGGATTCCTTTGACTCTTTCATCCTAGTTTCTGATTGTCATTTAAGCCCCAGCTTAAATATCACTCCTTCAGATAAGTTTTCTCTGAACCTACAGAGTGCAGGAAACTTCTTTCTTTATTGCAACACAATATATTATTAGCTCTTCTTCACACCTGACATTGTCCTCTTTTAGAATTTTGAAGGATGCAGGTACCTGCTGTATTACTCAGTCTGGCTTCAAATCCCTGGACTAAAGGGATGATGCTGCCCCAACCTCCAGAGTAGCTAGTACTATAGTGTACTACCCAGCTTTTAATTTTTTACAATTTTCTCCATTAAAGAGCAATCACTTATTTTTGAGTTTTGTTTTTCAAGTTCTTACACCAATGAATGTCCAGTACATGGTAGGAAGAGACCAAATATGTTTGTGGTAATGAATCCATTTACAGTTCTCCTATAGTACATAGAATTCATCAATTGCCAGAGTCTTTCCTGTGCATCTACATTATTAAGAAGACTAAGTCCAGGGATGTAGCTCAGTGGTGTTGTACCTGCCTGGGAAGTACAAGGTTCTGTGGATTAGACAACTGATTAGAGATCAGAAATATATCTCAAACTCAAAGATAAGTTCCAGCAGGAATCCAGAACCATGTGTAAATAAAGATGCAGACAATAATTAAAGGAGACTATTTTTTTTATACTGCAATGAAGGGGAACATATAAATAAAAATATATCCCAAAATTAAGCATGTGACTCAGAAGGCAGTAACAAAAGAACTGGTAAATACAGCAATAAAAGTGTTGTCTGTATAAGACAGTAAACCAAATTAAAAAGTAAGTGAAATATTGATTAAAATATTTGTAAAATAAATGACCAAGGGTTAATAAATTTAATTTTTAAATTTTATAAACCAATAAGCAAAAGGAAGTAATTTTATTGCAAATATTTGATTTAAACAATTTACAGGCACAGATGGCCAATGAGAGTATGCAAAGGTGTTCAACCTCATAAATAATCTAGAAAGTGAAAATCAATATAGAATTCTTACTTTGGCTAGTTTAATAAAAGAAAAAGCCAAGAACGTCTAAGAAATAAAGAAATGGCTGCTGCTGTCACCAGAGACTTGGCCAGTGGTATCGCTGGGGAAAATATAGCAGGCTTTGTTCTTTTGAAGGCAGTTAGTCATAACTAAAGAGAAATCTGTATGAAAGCTGGAAATGAAGGACCTCGTGGGCACAAGGCCCTGGGTTCAATCCTCAGCATCCCACAAGGAGTTTAGTGCACAGGTACCGTGATCTGTCAGTTAGGTATTTGTAATAAATGATCTTTCTTTGAATGCAAAAATGAGATAATTTATGCCTCATGCTAATCGTTTACCCATAGTGTTTTTAATTTTAAACCTACCTGTTTATGGCCTTGGTCCTTTTACTGCTAGTTTGTGAGCTAAACAAGGCATGGAGAAGAGGAGAAACACAGAGGCTGCTGAGATGCACTTTTTCTTCACACAGGGCTGTGAGACGTCTTCAGTACTTCACGTCCAGTGGCAGAGCCCCTGAGGAAGTAGTACAATTACAACTGTTTCTCTATGGTGGACTCACTTCCAGAAACTTACAGTCCTTCAAAAATTGCTAAAAGGGCAAAGTGACTATTACTTTTTTAAAAAATGTAATTCACTAATCCTTATTCCAAATAGCAAGCATTCACTGCCTTCCTACATTTGGCAGGTACTGCTCCAGCCAAGCATCCCCCAGACCCCCTGGCTCTTGCTCATAAAATGCGCACGGCCATGCAGGAAGCAGGGGCAGAAGAACCAACATCAGCCCTCAGAGTCCTGGCAAAGAAGCCCACAGGCCCCTTGGAAGCCAGAATTCTGTTATTAAAATTTAAAAGACAGAACCTCAAAAGTCAAAAATTCTCCATGAACTGAGTTGAAAAGAACCAAAAGTTAACAAAATGCTGTACTTATTATAGCTTTGTAACCCAGTTTTGCTAAATTATCATATATGCATACATATGCACATACATTCCCCTATACATATTTATAATCAAAGATTTCAATAACCAAAGTTCTGGAAAATACATTTGAAACTTATTTTCTGAAAAGGTGGACTTTTAGGTTATTTTTGTTTCATCATCTTTTCTAATTTTTTTTTTAATCGAGTGTACTGGTACGTTTTAAGTATACATTACTTTCACAGGCATCACTGAGAATTTGTACCTGTATGCGATACATCTTGGTTCTCATTTTTTCCCATTCCCCTGCCCTCCATGAGCCCCTCCCCCACTCCGATGTATACTTAAGCTTTTTTTCTGTGTTTTCCTTTGTACCGTGAAATATTTTCTTTCCCTGCTTTACTTCCCTCAGCTTTCTCCAAGCTCCCCTTTCCCTTTGAAAATTTTCTTCCTATTTCAGAGTACCTGTTATACATTTTAGACCTCATTTGCACTTTCAGTTTACTTTCCAAATTTTTGCTGCTAATGCATATTATACCCCCAATAAACTCCAATAAAGAAAATATCTTGCTCAGTAACTCAATGTTCCCAATTTATTTTGGTCTCTTTTCTGGTGCTGCCTACTCTCAGAAATGACAGTCGCACTGCAAGTTACCTACCTGTTCTTCGCCTTAGTTTCTTCAACTGAAAAAAGTGATAATGAGTAATAAATACTCTGATAGATTCTTGGTTTAGAATAAATGAGATCCAGTGAGAAAAGCCCTTAGCGCGGAGCTTCCCACTTGTGAAATACTCTCCATGTTAACTCCTTCTTCCTTCCTCCTGCATTGTAGGGACAAATACCACTAGGCGATTAAGCCTCACCACAGCGCTCTACCCAGAACTGGCCAGGGGCTTCTCTGTTTCAGTCGTCCCAGCCCACCGCCAGCCCACAGACACGGACTCTGATTTAAACTTCATTATTCCTACATTCCTTTTGTCCTTCGATTATAATATGGAATTTTTCTGAGCACTTGCTGCATGTTACTCAGTCTCCTGAAACAGGAAAAAGCGGCTCTCAGAGTCTGACACACAGTGGTTCTCAGCTTCCAGCTTCATCTGTAGCCGCAGGCTCCGCAGTCACCCAGGACGTCACCGTGCCTAGGGCCAATAGAATGTCCTGAGTATTTCTCTATAACTATGCGCTTTTCAATGTCAAAGATATTAAAAATTAAATAGAAAAACCTTAAAATTATATTTATTTTATAAAAATAAATATAATACTGATTACTAAAATTTGGCAAAATTATACTGAAACAGAACTCTGCACAAACCACTCACACTAATGAATATTAAAATTTTAACAAAATATCAGCAATCCAAATTCAAAAATGCACACAGTTTTACACAATAAACATGTATTGTGTTCTCTTTTTGAGGAATACAGAGATGGTTCAATGGGAGGAGCTGTATTTCCATAATTTATTAATACAGGATCCACCAAAAATGTGTGCACATTTCAGCAGTTTGCCATTATAGGCTGGAAGCTAAGGGGCATCTCTTTGTTGAGATGTAATTGTAATTGTAAAGGTCAAAGATAAGTTGTATTGGTCTCTGATATCTAGTAAATTCAGTGTTAAATATTTAGAAAGTTTTCCTTCTCCTGATTTGCAGGTAGATTGTGTATTATTAGGTCCAAAGGCAAAATCAGGATTTTTTCCACAGATGGAGAAGAGACATGTGCCAAAACCTAACATGTATTAATATAAAAAGCAATGTTACAGAATTTCTTCCATGTGAATTAAAATGGCATTATGGAGTTGATCAAAAACTTCAGGGTCTGTTTAATTTTTTTTTAATTTTTAGAGTATAAGACATACTGCCACCAATTCCCTTAAAACATGCCTTCTGACTTTGAAACACTTATCCTGTCCTCCATGCCCCTTTCTGAAGCACTTCTGTAAGTCCTCTTCTGTGGTTCTAGTTACAAGCTGTGATCAAAGACACGATGAGTGGCGCTGCCCACGCTGTCCAACAGAAGGCATGGCTGGTAAAAGCATGTGCGATCACATCCACCTCATTTGCAGGATCAGCTCCACTCTACAGCGGGCTCTTCCCCAAACTCAAGATGACCGTGAAAGGACAGGACAGACACTGAGGCAGCCGCTGGAGTGTAACGAGGGACACGTGAGAATGAGCAGTGCCAGAGCTGCTGCAGGAAGTGGCAAGCACACGGGGGCAAATGTCTTTGAAGAGAGGGACTGCAATTTGAGGGAGGCGATGGCCATTTCTCATAATTCAAAATCTTATTTTGAATTTAAACATTCAATTTTTTTATCTAATTGAATTTATCAGTATATTTTAAGTATACTTGGTGATCACATTCATCATTGAGAATTTGTACCTATATATGATATATCTTAATTCCCATTTTTCCTATCCTCCTGTCCTCCCTTAAGTCCTCCATCCCCACATGGATAAACTTTGTTTCCATTTTTCCCTTTACCTTTAAATTTTTTCTTTTGATCACACATTGTATGATGTTAACAATACAGCCAGAGACTTTTACGTAACAGGACTAAAAAAAAGATGTTCAGCACACACTTTGTTGGCAGCACATTAGTCAACGCAATCATGAAGGAAAAGCTGGAGTTAGTAGCGGGACCAGGGTTAGAAAGGAGATGGTTAAAATGCCATTTGCAGATAAAAAGATACCATACATCTGGACACCCAACAGAAACAATTACAAACCCTTAAAGTTAATAAAGCTTTAGAAAAACTAGGTTGCAAAATGAATATGTGAACCCAATAGTTTTCATATGTTAAAATAAAAACTATATAGAAGGTCAGGTGACAGAGATGACTGCATTAAAAAAAAGAAAACTACCAAATTTTAAATGCAGCAGTTAGTTTTATATAAAAGAATGGTCACTTAAAAGCACACTGAAGAGAAAGTTGAACCATGATCCAGGGTAAAAAGAGTTCCCTACATCCACTTGAACTTAATGTGAATATTCTGCCTCTTATAAGTGAAGAGAGTATGAATATATGCAAATACCTGCTTATATTAATAACATGGTGGAAGAACAAACTATAAAAATTAAAGGAAAATGGTTACCTCCAGGGAATAGATTTTGTAACTGTGCTTCTTAGGTTTGATTTTGTAATCATAAAAATAATTTACATGATTTTAAAGTAAAATTAAATTTTAAAAAATCAATTACTAATAATAAAACATAAAATGGAACAGATGAACTTCAGCTCATACAGTTTGTGGCAAGTTCACAAAAAGAAAAAGAATTCCAAGGGATTGTGAAATACAGTAATTAGTTTATTTCTAGTGGGATGTACCCACAGGGAGAAAGAACTGCCTTTCTACCAAATATGTAAACTTTTTAGAGTTACTCTGTCATTTATGACCATATTAAAGTTGTTATTCTAACACTATTGTGTGTATACTAAGGAACAATATAATTGAATAATTACATAAACTGTAGTTTTTATCAATGTTGTGAAGAAATGATCAGGAGACCAATTACCTATTTTCTTCAATAAACAAATTTTAGAAAAGAGAGGGAACCTATAGATTAAAATTAATTGAAAACAACCACCAGTATTGATACATGCATGATAGATTGCAGCTGAGGTTTTAGTTAGTCTTGTTATTGTTACATAGTCATTTGCTCTTGTAGTGAAACATGCATCTTGTTGTCTTGCAAATCGCCTATACCTCCGACCCTCCGATCGTGTGGCTAGAGCTCCCCATGAGAAAGTCTCAGCAGTTTGACCCAGAGGGAGGGAGACTAGAGACTGGGATCCGGGGATCCAGATGCCGCACACCGGCTGGCTGTTGCAGATGGTGCTGCAACACCACCTGTGCTGAAGATGCTTCCTTCCCAGAAGCCTTAGAAGATCTCTTCGCGGCCAAGTCCACCTCTGTCATCGTGCATGCCCCACGCTTTCTGCTGGAAAGCAGGGAGGCTTTCCGCACACATTCGGGGTGGAAGTGCTAGCGTTCGGTGCACGTACTCTCCCTACATGACCATCTGGGCTGACTTCTCTTTTGCTTGGGTTGTTCACGAGCATTGGAATGGCTGCATTAGAATCATCTGGAGATTGCAAAGCAAACCAGTACTTGGTGCCTACATCCCATCCCGATAAATGTGGATACAGTTTGGGGCTGGATATCAGTACTGCTTAAGGCTGTCACCTCCAGCCTTTGGTTTTCAGCCTTGGACTCCAGCAGCAAAGACTGGACCAAAGAGCACAGCTTAGTGAGGAGGTGACACAGGGTGTCCTATCTGTACTCTAGCACTTTCACCCACTTTCCTTACCTGCGTCCTTCTTACCACTTTCCAGAGCTGGGGACCCACCATTTACTCCTTGATTTTTCCGAGCCTGTGCCAAGATTACCACCCCACCCAACACTAATGAGAAAGAGTGGGCTGAGGAAGTCAGCTGCTGGCTGGACTCAGGGGCAGCAGCACTGTCCCGCTGGCTGCTGCTGCCACTACAACTTGGTTAGCGTCCCCAGCTGTCCAGAACACATAGATAAATATTATCTACATAGCATGAAAAATGATGTACCTCTGATCTTTTATCTTCTATGGCACTGGGAATCTCAAGGCCACTTACTGGGTCAAAGGCAGATTAAGTATGGCATGGAGCATTAAAATGCTCACTTCCGCCCGGGTGACATGCTAAAGAATGGAGACGGGACTCAAGGAGGGTGTCTTGTTGGGAGAGCAATTCCCAACAAATCTGCTCACGCTAAGGTACAAAGAGCCACACTGAGATTGCCAATTCCACCGCAGTTTATTACTGCACACAAAATAAACTGCAAAAAAAATTTTTCCTATGTGTAGTTTGTTTGTCCCAGTGTTTTTGTGCTCCTCCTACACACAAAGGTCAAAGCTCTGCACATTTCCCCTCACTCCCCTCACTCGGCCACTTTCCTCCCCCAGAGCCAGCTCCTCGGCCCATTCTCAGTATCCTTTATATTCCTATCACAATTTATATCCACACCCAAATCCTCCCTGGCATTTATGCTCATACACTGATTGTTTTACATGCCTGCCTTCCTGACAGGCTGTCAGACCTTTAATGGTAGGACTGTAATATACAGTATTTTATAATTTCCAAAACTCAAAACAGGATAGGCACCCCAAAATATTTCAAAATAAATGAAACCATCTATGAAATATTCTTGCTATAAAAATGTGGAATGACAAACAGAGTTTTTCAGATCTTGCTTCTCCTTGAAAGGAAAGATGGAGATGGGGAAACCAGAGGAACGATGCTGTCAAGAAATAATCAGAGTGTGGATTCTACATCCAGTTCACCTCGGGTCCATCTGTCGGCCTGTCTCTCCACTGTTCACTCCTCATCCATCCCTTTCCACTCCCACTGTCCTCTCTGCCTTCCTCCCCTTCTCTGGTCCCAGGGATTGAACCCAGCCTGGCGTTGAACCTTGAACTTGCCATCATCTTGGCTCACCTCCCGAGTGGCTTGGGGATTCTAGACATTCCTCACGGCAGCTGGCTGCCCAGATTTCTCTGATAATAGTAGACTCTCTTCTAAACCACAACACACACAAAAACATAAGCTGCAAGCAAATGCAACGTGTAAACCAATTACAGAGACATTTTCAAGATGATAGAGAAATCTGATTATGGAGAGAATATTATAGGATATTAGGTTATTATAATTTACTAGGTAGAAAAGTAGTATTTTGCTTATATGTACCCTATGGGTAAATAGTATGGTTTAAAGGATTTTATTTAAATTATTATAGCAACACAGCAACATCTTAAAAATAGAAAACTTTTTGATAAATATACAAATAAGACTAGCTGGGTATGTATTTACATTTACAAAAATGTAAATATTTTTTTCTGTGGCTCATTTATGGCACAAAACTCCTAATGTTTCTGGAATTTCCTGGATGATATGAATGGTCTTTCCTTATTCACAAGAAGCCTCTTTAAACCATACCTGAGTGTCTGGTCATGAGATGCTTCATGAGTGCCTCTAGGTAACTTCACAGACTCTAGACTTCTGGACTCCACAGAAACCACTCATGTTACTACAAGGCTAGAATATTCCAACTCATCCCAAAGCCTCCAGGAAGGGTGAGCGAGGATGGACACTGAGTTCAGTCATCACGGCCAATGATTTAATCATGCCTATCTCTTCCATTCAGTTGTTGCTGAGCTGTAGTGATTATCTTAAAATGCCAAACATAAAGCCCTTTCCTGAGTACTGTGAGTCATTCCATCAAATTATTGAATTTGAAAGGGGTAACTAAGGAGTGTCTGGATTTGTAAATGGCCAGACTGGTATTTGAAGTGGGGGCAGTCTTGAATTCAGGGCTGTGCACTAACTCCAGGTACTGAACTGAATACCGAGTTGAGGTCTCAGGACTGAATTGAACTGTAAGAACTGATGCTGCTACTGGAATCAGAGAATTGGAAAACTGATGTTAATGACACAGGATCATTCTAGCAACATATTGATAATTATTGAACTTGTGGGATGGTTATACAGGTGTTTGTTATACTATCATTTCTTTTTGCATTTCAAACATTCCTAACAAAAACATTCAAATATAAAAGAAAACCATACTCTTTCTTGACTCATTTGTCTGTTCAGAGAGATTACTTGTAAGTTTGAGCCATCCTCCTGGGATGCAATGGTATCTAATTGTGACTTGAATTTACATCTTTTTAACGACTAGTGATGTTGAACAACTTTGCATCTGTTTATGGGGCACTTACAAAGCTTCTTTTAGAGTGTCATTCCAAGGTATTTGAGCAAAGGAAATGAAAACATTTGTCCCCAAAAGGCCTTGTACAAAAAGATACATGTCAGCTTTATACACAACAGCAAGTAATAAAATAGAAGAAAGAAAGCCATCCAAATGATCATCAACAGGAAACAAAGAAAGGATGGTTTATTGTGTAATGGAATATTACCCAGCAATAAAAAAGAAGTTATTATACACAACAACATAAACAAATCTCAGAAACATAGTGTTGAACAAACGAAACCACATAAAATAGCACATATTATATGATTTTGTTTACAACAATATTAAGATCAGGTAAAATTGATCTGTATATATTGAAATAAAAGTGATTGTCAGGGGAAGAAGAATGGGAAAGAACAGAAGGAAATTTTGTCAGTGATAGAAATGGCCCATTATCTTGTCTGGCTAATGGTTATGAAGGCGTAAAACTTCATCCCAACTCACCGAATCTGTTCTTGAGTTCCTTGCATTCATTATACCTCATTGTACTGGACACAGAAAGAGAGGCAGAGAGACAAAGAAATGGAGAAAAACGCCTAACACAAAAGACTGCTGCTAGTAGTGGGGTCGAAAAGGGAGATATTTTAAGGCAGAGAGACATGTTCCAGGTCCTTCTCCAGGTGGAGACCTACACACCCTGAGGAATCTGCTCTCCTTTTAGCTTTGGCAACAGAGGAACTGACACCCGTGAAGCCTGAACTCCTGCGGGCCTCACGATCCAGGTTCTTAGGATGCCGCCATGGAAACAGTGCTTGCTTTCTCATAGGCCACACAGACGACCTTGCCTCTGATTTCCTCCTTGGGCTCAGCTGCTGAAATTTATTAGCGACAAGTGGGCCCCTTCTGACGGCCAGGAACACAGCGGAGAGGATCATGTGACTTCTCAGCTCTCAGAGCTTATCCTGGGGAGTTCAAGGTTTTCCCTTCACCCAGCTTTCCGGATGGACTTCTCTGAGAGGGCAGAATGAGCAGAAGGGTGAGATAAAAGAAAAAGCAACGTCGCTTTGTGAATTTTGAGATTACTATTTATTTCAATGTTTATGCACCAGAAATATATTATATTGGTGTTTTTGTTTATATTGCAACAAAACGTGTTACGTTTCTCCAAGTAAAAGTTCTGTGATCTCTCTTTTGCTAATTAAGACAAATGAGTTTTAAAGTATTAAGAAACTAGGCCAAGGGTATGTAGTTGCTGAACGGTAAAAATGAGTGAGGTAGACTAAGTATCTAGACTAGTCTCCGCTTGAATGCAGCGGGCTGACTCTTAACTGGAATATCTGAACCTAATGGCTGGGAGGCTCCCTCTGAATTTCTGGAAGACCACTTCCCTGTCCTCAGCAGAAGTTCCCAACCACTTGTTCAGGGAAGTCAGTGCACAAAGCCTGGCACTTCACCCTTGCTTACTACTCCTGCGAGACGCTCCTCCATACCAACTTCCACATCTGCCCTGTGGGACAAAGCTTCTGCTGCCCCTCTTATAGCTGGCTGATTCCTTTGTTCTTTGCTAGCTGTCTTTTCTTCTCTGTATCACTTCCCCAACCATGAAGCACCTACCACTAACCGTGTGACCTAAAGTCCTTGTCAGTCTGCAAGGAGGAACTCCAGCTAAGACAATGAGATTAGCACCTGAGCTATCTAATTGTATAATCTCTTCTTCTGCAGTACTATAAATTGTGGGTTAAACTTTTTGAAAATGTGATATTTGACCAATCATTACCAACAGAACTATTTGCACTGCAGATCCATTGAACTGAGGTGTGTGTGCATGTACAGCCATGTGAATAAACATGTACACACAAAACACACATGTCTGCTTATGATGGAGACACTCTATACTTTGACATATGAGGGAATGGCCTTCTCGATCTTTTCAAAACAAGAGTTTTGTGACCCCCCCCCCACCATCTATCAATCCCAGATTGTCTGGAAAGAAACAGATCTCCCCTCATCTTCTGGCTCCAGGTCTTTCTTCTGGTCCATTCTATGTACTCTTTGTTCTGTTTTTAATGTTACTGAACTGCTCATAATTATATAATAAAAGAAAAATCCTGTGCTACTTCACATTAATAGGTCCTTGCCCTACCCACTGAAGATTATCTCATATTTTTTGTTGAGTGTTAAAAAAGTTTATTTTACAAAAAATTAACAAAGAGTTTAATAAGAAAATATACATGACCCAATTTCTACAACACAGTAAAACAGGCTCTCTGGAGAAGGGGGCTGGATTTCTTTGCTGAATAGCCATTATTTATGAGTGTTTCAGAATCATGCTCCACCATTCCAAAATTATTCTTCTGCTCACTCCTTGGTAACTCCACACATTCATCTATCATGAGGGGATAAATCCCAGCAATATTCCTAAGACAAATCTGCCACCATTTAATTTCAGAGATCACTTCCTGACCTTGACTTCTTCCTGATCAGAAGGGTGACGTGATTACCACCAGTAGAAAATTCTACAGTGACATCGTGTGATGGCTCACAGTTAAAATGCAGGCACACTAAAAATACCATAGAAAATTACTTTCTGTCTATGGTGATAAGGTATAAGTAATACAGAGGTGAATTACATATTTAGATGAGGATCCCATCTTCAAGATACTACATTCCAAATCTGAAAAATGTCTGAAATTTGGAAATAATTTTGGTTCCAAGCATTTCAAATAAAGGACATTCAACCTGTATGTGCATTAGATAATTTGATCCTTGAAATGATGCTGTGATGAGATGAAGACACTTTCTCTAAGTTCCCTGCCTTAGAAGCCAGACAATGACAGACAAGCCAGGCCTGTGGCTTCACTGCCACCTCCTCCCCCACCTCTCAAAGGCTCACCGATTCAAGGCATCTTTATCTGTTTGCTGTCTTGACAACAGCTGTGGGCAAACCTGCTTTTGGTTTTGAGCACATGAACTTCTCAAGGTAAAAGGACCTTTTTTCTTCAGCTCAAAAGTTCATTCTTTGTAGAAAGCAGACACTGACAAAAGTATGTAGATTTAAATCCTGTCTTTAACATTGTTCACCAGATAGTGGGAGCAACATGTATTTGAAAGCATCTTGATATCACTTGATGATATCAAGTGATATAAAAATAAAATGGCTGCCAAAGACATTCTTGAACCTCAAAATACAATTCCAAATATTGCTCTTAACATTTTAACTAAAATAAAATACATTAGAATAACAGATTTCTCTATATATTTTTTAATTCAAATCTTTATTAGTACATTATGAATACACATCATCATCACATTCAACATTGAGAATTTGTACCAGAATATGACATGACTTGATTCTCATTTTTCCCCTTCCCCACTGCCCTGCACCCCACCCTCAATATACATAAGCTTTGTTTTCTTTTTTCTTTATTAGCATCATATTCTTTTTCCCCTCGTTATTTACTCCTACACCCTCTTTCCTTTTAAATATTTTCTACTTCACAATATTAACTATAATTCCACAACTCATTTACATCTTCATTGTCTCATACTAGAGAAAAGATAAATTTACACATCTCTGACCTATTTATTTCACTTATGAGAATGTCCTCAAGGTACATCCATTTGAGTATGCATGACTCAATCTTACCATTTTAATGGCATAATAGTACTCCATTCTATAAAAGAACCACAT
The DNA here is from genome assembly GCA_004026965.1 of Petromus typicus. Lineage (NCBI taxonomy): Eukaryota > Metazoa > Chordata > Mammalia > Rodentia > Petromuridae > Petromus > Petromus typicus. The sequence goes on from PVIR01029988.1 coordinate 20,378, forward strand.
CTTCTTATCCAGTCTCCTGTTGATGGACATTTTGGTTGTTTCCTAGATTTAGCAATCACAAACTGAACTGCTATAAACATGGGTGCACATATGTCACTGCGATATGAATCTAGAAGAGCGATGGCCAGGTCAAATGGGATCTCCAATCCTAGCCTTTTGAGGAATCTCCATACTGATTTCCACAGAGGTTGTACAAGTCTACATTCCCACCAACAGTGGAGAAGTGTTCTCTTTCTCCACAGCCTCACCAAAACTTGATGTTGGCTAATTCTAAAATGGCAGCCATTCTTTGTGGAGTG